>PVKA01004600.1:0-97577 GCA_004027165.1 Ctenomys sociabilis
TATCATTTATGCACCTTTTACAATACCAAAACATTATGAAAACAGTTTGCAATGTATTATTTCATCGACTCTGTATGGTTATGGTGTTTTGAAACTGTCTGATTGACATTTGTATTTCAATAAAATAAAAATAAATGGAAAAAAAAAAAAAAAGAAAATGTTCCATGTGCAACTGAAAAGAATGTGTATTCAGACGTTGTTGGGTAGAACACTCTGTATATGTCCACTAAGTCCATTTGTTCAAAGGTTTGGTTCAGTTCTGCTACCTTTTTGCTAATTTTTGTCTGCTTGACCTATCTTTTTGAGATAAGGGAGTTTTAATGTCCCTTATTGACGTCGTGATATTAGTTATTAGATTTTTCATGTCCATTAAAATTTATCTTATAGTTGGGTGCTCCAATATTTAGTGAATACATATTTATGACCGTTATCTCTTGCTCTGAGATTGTTCCCCTAACCAGTGACATTCTTTATTTTGTTTTATCATTCTTGGTCCTATGTTCAGATTGTCTGAAAACAGAATAGCTATCCCTGCTTTTTTCTGAGATCCTAGACATTGTAGTATTGTTTTCTATCCTTTGGCTTTCTGCCTTTGAATTTCTTTATGGGTTAAATGTGTTTCTTGTATACATCTTATTGTTTGGGTTTGTTTCTTAATCCACTCTGCCATTCTATATATTTTAATGGGTGAATTCAGTCCGTTTACATTGGTGGTTATAATTTATATATATTGACTTGTATTTGTCATGTTATTTTCTTATTGTCAGTTCCTTACTTTTTTCCTGTGTTTAGTTGTTTGCCCTTTTTTGTGGGTTCTTTCCATTGTTGTTCTTGGAATTGTGGTCATTTTGGTCCCTTTCTAGAATATCTTTTAGTATTCTGTGTAGGTTTGGTTTGGTTTGGTTGTCATGAATTTCTTTAGTTGTTCTTTGTCATGGAAGTATTTTACTTCTCCATTAAACTTGAAAGAGAGTTTTTCATGGTTTATCAATCTGGGTTGGAATTTGTTTTCTTGTAGGACTTAGAATACTTCATTCCATGCTCCTCTTGACTTGAAGGTTTGTGCTGAGAAATCTGCTGCTATTTGGATAGGTTTTTCCTTTCAATGTGATCTGTTTCTTTTCTCTAGTGTCTTTTAGAATGCTGTTCTTGTGTTGAGTTTCTGGGATTTTGACTATTACATGTCTGGGCATAGTTTTCATTGGGTTGATATTATTTGGAGTTCTATATGACTCAGTTATCGGAATGTCAGGTTGTTTCCCCAAATTAAGAAGTTTTCTTTCTTTTTTTTTTTTTTCCTTTGTATTTTTAGGGAAGGGTCTACAGTGCATTCAGGGTCTCCCTACTAGATTGAACTTGTAGTGATCTGCCTGTTTACAGCCTCCCAAGAGCAGGGATTACAGGTGTGTGCCACCATGCCCAGTCTCAATTGCCATCTTGCTGCACCCTTGGGGGCAGGGCTGGCACGCTGGCATGGCAGGCCAGGGGATTGAACCTCTGGCCCCTGCACCTGCTTGCGGGTGCTTTAATCCACTGAGCTACTTGGCTGGCCTCCAAGTTTTCTGCTATTACTTCTGCCCATATTCTTTCTATGTTATTTGTATTGCCTCCTTATTTTTCACTGATGCCTATTAGTCTTATGTTATCTTTGCATCACCCTGCAGCTATTGAATTATTATTTCCTGAATCCTAGCTTTTTTAAAGAGATCTTTCCTCACATTTTCACTAGCTGCAATAGTGTGTTCAAGATATGAAGGTCTATCTTCACTTTCAGTCAAATGGTCATGGAGTTTGTAATTTCCTGTATATCTCTTTGAATCTGCTTCATGTATTCTATTTCTTTCCAATATTGCTCATTCAAAGGTTTCATCATTTTTCTATTTTCCTCTGGTTTTTAAAAAATCAATCTTCTTTAGAAACACCTAGTAATTCTTTCATTATAGTTATCACTTCTTTTTTACCTGGGAGATTGTTTCTGGTCTGATTTCCTCTATACTCTTCTGCAGTTGTTTCTTTACTTCAGTTGTTATTATTTCAGAGATTTCAGGTGTGTAGCTTCCAACTTTTTCTATGAGAATGTCTTCTGGGTTTGTTCTTTGTGGGCTCAGGGCCTGAGAATGCATTGTGCTCCTTCTTTTTGCTATTTTCTACTTCAGAGAGAACTCTTTCTTTTTATTTCTTCAAAACCTTTTTGTGAAAATTTGATAGTAAGTAGCTGTATCACTGTAATCAGAGCCTCTTTATGAATAGTCTATTCTTCAGGTATCTCTCCAGTGTCAGAGCTTCTTGTTTTGTGTGTGTCAAAGTTTTCTCTTCCCTACTGATTGAGAGTGAAATATTGATTTCTGTTTGGCACTGTCCTCTGTCCTTATAGGGCTTTGGTGAACTTATTACCCATGCACCTTCCAATGCTATTACTCAAGGGAGAACATGTGGTTAAGATAAATATGATTTCCCATTTACAGTAGTATAATTATCAATGCTAATAACAGCTAATGAGTTTTAGAAATTAACAAACTTTTTTAGCTAATGGGTTTGTACTTTAGACCATAGGAGGAAGCATTATAGCTGTATAACAGGGCAGTTCCTAAATTGGGAATTTGCATTTAAGTTAGTTTTCCTGAGTTCTGTCTGGACACTTTGTGTACTTATACTCTTCAAGGCAGACTAGCTCATCATAGTTACCTGTTGCCACCTGTGTGCTATGACAATATCTGGCCCTTGGTCTGGGCCCTACAGAGCCTACCAGCATGCCTCAGCTCATCAGGTCTACATCTTCTGAACTAGAACTCAACTGGCTGGTCCTGGCTTGTATTTGGCTGCTATGTTTGGTTCTTTTGCTTCTTCCAAGTGTAGCCCACCAAAGTGAAGTAGACCCACAGGGCCCACTGGATGCTGGGCTCCACGAGAATAGCTCATTTTATCAAGCTGAAAGAGTGACTTTCTATTTATTCAGTGTTTGTGGCAAATTTTCTCTGATAACGGAACTTTTATAGGCAACCTAAAGGGCTCTTAAGTTCAAATTTTTACTGTTAATAATCATCAGATAAGATCAGTATTAGGTTATTGAGCCATGTCATAGATTTCAATAAAAGCACTCAATTACCCTAGCATTTACCTTGTGCCCCTTCAGCCTCAGGTCAATATTTAAGAAGAATTATTATTGTCCTGACCAATAGGTCAAACTTACATGTATTGCAAAAAGCAATAGAGTTTCTCTGTTGCTCCCTTAATGTTCTTTTGTGCACTATATTTCTTACCTGGAGTAACTGTGACATGCCCCATGCCCAGCTACCCAATAAGGGCAACACTGTGATGGCTCAGTGGAATAAGCACTTCCCTGGCAAGTGCAAGGGTCTGAGTTCAATCCCTGGTTCTTCCAAAAAAAAAAAAAAGAAAAAGAAAAAGAAAACAACAACACTGTTTCAATCACTATCATTCGTACTATTGGTCATGTCCTTAATTACAATAATATGGAACATAATATGGAACTTTCTGCATGGATGGAATTTGGCAGCCCACTTGCAAATACACAAGTTTGCTGTTACAGCCAAAAATGTAGACATGGGGAAAGGTGGAATTGGATTTAACATGGTTAAGTCCTGCTTCTTTGGTTTGCAGTGCAAAGAACTCAGTGAACTGCCCAACTACTTTTTACTTGTATATCCTTCATCAAGGCAATCACCTTACCAAACAAATACAAACCACAAATTCAGTACGAGTGTTCACAGTGGAGAGAAGAGAGAGATTTATTATAACTTTTGTCCTTCATGGGTGGTGCTTTGTTTTGTCTTGCCTTGTTTTGTTTTGTTTGCAATACTGGAGACCAAACTCAGGACCTTTTGCTTGCTAAGCAGACACTTATGACACTGCACTGTGGCCCTCCTTTGATAGTTTTATAGCCTAATACATGTGGCTGTGTTCACAGTATTCATATACCATGCCAACAGGTGTGTATGCTAATGTGTTCCTTACACAAATCTATCTATAACGTCATCTCATCACCTCACAGAGAAGACATAAGATGCCTTCATTTCTTTAGCATCTTCCTTCCACCCTCTCATTCAACCTATGACTTTCTGTCTGTGATTCCTGTGTGACTTTTGCAAACCCATGCTCTTGTTTTTACAGTGTCTCCAAAGATAGTGCAACACAGTGGGATGATCAAGGTTTAAAGAAATGTGAAAAAAAATATAGTCCTCTAACAGGACTCTGAAATTGGGGGAGGGGTCTTACATAAATTATTTAATCACTCTGAGATTCAATTTCTTTTTCTTTAAAAGAAAATAGAGGAAACAATGTCTTCCTGAAGGAATTAGAGTCAAGTGCAATGACTGTGAGTCAGTTAATTCTCCAAAAGTAACAATGCTGCGCAAATAGTTATACAAAGCAAAATTCCCACACAGTATAGTCTTGTTGCCATTGCTTCTCAAGTAGAAGAATTCAAGAAAATCACTGAAAACTTTAAAATTTTTATTTTCTACACTTAAAACAAGGCCTATTCTGTTTCTTTGACTCTCCAGGATTCTTTATGGAAGGACTTTCTTGCTCATAATTCATACTGAGTTCTTGTCAAAGAAAAATACCTGACTATAATTCCTCCAATGTATACCAGTTCTGTTATTCTCCTCATTGAATGAAAATATACCTTGGTGAGACTATCTCTGGGTTAAATGGACATCAAGGCCAATAAAAAGTATTTACTGAATGAAATATTTTCAGAAGGAGGAGAAAACACTTGAGGTTGAGTTTTATTGTAGAGACTGAGTCTCTCAGTGTATCCAGGAAGAAATAACAACAGGAATGATAAAAAGACAAACAAGACACGAGACAAGATCTGGGTTCAGATAGAGGTCTGTTTGCTTTATGAGCAAAGAACCACAAGAACAACAGTAGGAATGCTTAGGATGCTTTTCTTAAGACTGAGGAAGCTTGATTGCTTTAAGTACTGTAACCTTATCCTGCCCTCTCACATATGACCAATTTCCAGCTTCAGCCACTCCTAATATTTTGTATAAAGAAACAAAAAAGTACCAAGAACCTTTGGTTGGCCAGCAATATCACTGAACTTTTGATTTGTACTAAGGCTTCATGGAAACTATATAAAAGAAATAAAGATTATAAAAATTTTAATGGTCATTGAAAAATATGAAGCACTCCTAAACTGAATTAGGAAGCACATGTCAAGTGTCTGTGCCACTTATTCAGTAAGCTTACTGAGTGCATACCACGTGGCAGCTGCCGTACCACGTGCCTGATGCACAGCAGTAACAAGGCACATCATGTCACTGACCTCCCTGAGCCTACAGTGTGGTGCACAATGCAGGGAAGTAGATGTCTTTAGGTCAGGACAATGCACACTACGCAAGTGACAGACCAAAAGGCTGCAGAGGCACATAGAAGGAATTCCTAACCTGCTGAAAAGGTGCTGGATATAGGGAGCCCTTCCCAGTCCTCATCATGGCCCAGGATGTTTAGATTTGTAATCCCATGAGAAAGTTATTGGAATTCTAGTGACTTGACTCCATTCTACCAATTCTAATGCAACCCATGGTGAGAAAAAGAGGCACACTTGTAACTATGAGGAACTAGGGAGTCCTAAGTCCAGCCATGATGATGGCTTGGAACAAAGGTCTTGACCCAAGGCCAAAACTGGGTTTTATTCTTTTGAGGATGAGTGACTGCGAGAATGGCAGAAATTAAGGGAGCTCTGTGAGCCAGGCTAGGTAGGAGGCCTGAAGTCACCTCTGCAATATGCAGAGAGGAAGATATGCAGAAAAAGTAATCTGCACAGCACAACTGAGATAGCACAACTGTTTTGGGGTTGGTGGCTCAGCTCTGATGTGTAATCTTTCATGCTCCAGGAAGTCATAGACTCTATCTCCTTGCTGACAGCATAGAGCATTGGCTCTTCATCCAGTCTCAACCTGGCTCTCACTAGAGAGCAGCAGCAGGTGTGGGTTCTGGGGAAATACACCTGTCATCTTCAAAGATTACCATCAGGACCTTGGCTGGACCAATATGCATTGCTTAAAGCCAATTGAAGGGACAAGGAAAAGTCCTAGCCAGCTCTGCACATGTCAGTACATGGAAGTAGGGTCAGGCACAGCCAAAATGGAGACCACGGCTCCTCTTTCAAGCAGAATTACTCAGATAGTTCTCTACAATTGGAATTTTAAAATGATATTGGAAAATGATGTATAGGCTGCTCCTGAAAAGTAAATAGGAGTTACTGAGGTAAACAAGGATAAAACCACATTCCAGGATGCTGAGGCAGCATGTTTGGAGGCCCAGACATGAGAGATTCAACTGAGACATTTAAAGAATCAGTCTATACAAAAGCCTGCTAACAAATGTGAATAGCAGTTCTACTTATATTACCCAGACAAAAAGAACCAAGATGTATTTCAGTAGGGAAATAAGCATACTGTGGCATGTCCATAAGCTGGTATTAGTCATAAGAACTGAGCTGTTAAGTTGTGACTAAACATGCAGAAATCTCAGATTGAGTTTAAAGTCAAAGATAGGCTTTGAAAAGTCTGTCAACCATATGTCTTAAACTATAGGATATTACAAAAAAGTCAAAATTATAGACACAATGAAATATCAACACTTCACAGGGACTGGAGGAGGGAAAGAGAATAAGAAATAAATAGAGGTAACTCAGGGCAAATTTTAGGGCCATAAATTTGTTCTGTATAGAATTATGATGGTAAATACTTGCCATAACACATTTTTCAAAACCTACAGCCTGCACAATACAAAGAGTGAGCCCTAATGTAAACTATAGATTTTAATTCATAATAGAGTATCAATATTAGACCATTAATAGTAATAAAATATGTAAAGTAATGAAAGATGTTAATAATAGGAGAAGGTATGGGGCAGTAGAAGTATGTGGTAATGCTCTGTATTATCTACCTATTTTTTCAGTGAAAAGTAAAGCCCATTAATAAATAAACACATGAAAACATCCAGTGTGGCTGAGCCACTGAGTACCGAGGTGGGAGTGAAGAGTGTCTGAAGATGAGATGGGAGAGGCTGTCACTGAAGCATGTATGAGTCAGTTAGTGTCTCCCTTACAAATGACAGAAAACCATTCCCTAGAACTGATAAAATCAGATATGCCTTTTTAAGGGATGATGGGCTGCAGGGCATAAACTTCATTAAAAGGAAGAAAGATGAGAGGCGGGTGCTGCTTCAGTCATCACAAGAGATAAAAGCAAAATCCTGGTAATAAGGACAGAAGGAGATGGAGTAGAGATGCTTTTATCTGGAATTGATGGGTGTATTGGAGGCAGAGAGAAAGAGAAAGAGGGTTCTGAGCATGGTAGAAGAATGGTTTTTTGAGAAGGGGCCAGGGAGCCTCCGTACCTGTGTGAGAGCCTTTGGGAAAGCAGAACTAACCAGCTGGCAAGTATTCATCCAGATTTTTGTGAACTTTCATGTATTTTTATAGATGTTGACCAAATGTTGGCCAGATCTTAGCACATTAAAAGATAAGAAAACGGATGTAGTACTTCTTTGGGGAATTTATTTGATGTGATGCTCCTGGCTTTGAAAAAGCCAAAGAAAATATTAGTAGCTACGTGTGAGCGAGAGAAATGAAGGACCAATAATTATTCATCTTTTTAAAAGAGCTTATATTGGTGCCTGTCTATAAAGATAATAGATATGCAAAGCAAAAAGTGGAAAATATGAAGACAAAAATATATATTATTCATGATACCAGTATCTAGAAATGAATGCTTTTATATTTAGCTTTTCCAAGGCTTTTCTATGCATACTGGGGTTTTTTGTTTGGTTGGTTTGTTTTGTTTGGTTGGTTTGTTTTGTTTTGTTTCATTTTTGATACTGGGTATTGAACTCAACTCTGCCAGGCAGGCACTGTATCTCTGACCTATATCCCACCATGTTTTTGGGTTTTTGTTTGCTTACACTTTGTACCAGGGATCAGACTCAGGACTTTGCACTTCCCAAGCAGGTACATGTGCTGTGAGCTACATTCCAGGTCCTCTTGCTACGTTTATTTTAAAACCACTTTGAAATCATGATATATATTTTGTTTTTCCTTCCTTGAATAGTATTTTTAATGGAAGATTGAGTTTTATACTAGGTGATAATTACAAAGGGACACAATAATATAGTAATTACAACAAGATGTAAGCTTTCTATGCTGTTATTCAGGTATTCTTCATTTAACAACCTGTTTAATGACACTTCAGACTTCTGACCAAGGCACTGGGTTTCTACTTATGATCTGCCTGCCACTCAGACTTACAAACTGTTTTTTTTTTTTTTTTTTTTTTGTGTGTGTGTGTGTGCACAGTTTTGTACATCTTTTTATAGAACCTGTTTTTTGGTATACAGTATACTTTGTTTTCATTCTGGCTGATTATACTGTACAATTCAGGTACTGTAGTTTTTTATATCCTGTTACACATTATAGTACTGAATACCAGAGTTATTCAAGTGTAGGGAAGAACATCAAGCTGGAGTTTCCTGTGACCATTTCTTTGATCTGGATATTGTCAGGTACACACCATATACAATTTTTCATCTAGCAACCAATTTACTTGTGCATACAACTTGGTCATGAAACAAGGAATGCCTGTGTATGGAAGCAGAGGGGGACCAGTGTTCTGAGAGCTTCAGGCAGCTCTGCTCCTGCAGTTGCCTAGATGCCCAAGTATATATAGTACTTGCCTTTCACCTCAAGGTTCCACATCCCTGTGTTCAACCAACTGTGGACCAAAAAGATTTGAAGAAAAATTTTTACATTGAATATGTGCAGACTTATTTTCCCTTAATTTGCAGTATAACAAATATTTGTTGGCTGAGGAGATAGCTCGGCAGTCTAAGCACCTGCCTGGCAAGCACAAGGACCTGGGTTCTATCCATGGTACTACATGCCCTGCAGGCCCTGGAACCCCAGGTGCACCATGCCAGACCTGCAACTATGCATGGTAGTGAATGCCTGTAATTCCAGTGCTGGGGAGGCTGAGCCAGAAGGATCACTACAGGCTGAAACTGTGTGGCAAGACCTTTAAAATGCTTTGCAAAGCATTTACATTATGTTAGGTATTAGAAATAATGTAGAGTCTAGACATGGTGGCACACTTGGGAGGCTGAGACAAGAAGATCAATGTGAGTTTGAGGCCAGCCTGGGTCACATAGTGAGTTCAAGGCCAGCCTGAACTGCATAGAGAAACCCTGTCTCGAAAAGACAAAAAATAATAATAATAATGCAGAGACAATTTAAAGTACAATGAAGAATATGCACAGATTATATGCAAACACTACACCATGTATAAAGGTCTGGAGTGACAGCTAACTTGCTATCTTAAGGGAATGTTGGAACCAATCCCTGCCATATGGGAGGAAGACTACACTGTCTTTTTCCAATATTCTGATTGTTGCTGAATAGCCCATAGTTGGAGAAGACCCAGCAGAACTCCGCATTCTACTCCAGCTAAAGGGGGAAGAAGATATTGAGGAAATGGAAGGCAAGCTGCTGCTGCTTCTATAGTGTGTGCCCTGGATCTGCACATTTCTTTTCTGCCCACTTGCTGTTTGTCAAAATTAAATAAATGCTTGCTCTTAGTTACAAGGGTGACTAGGAAAAGTCCATCAACCACTGCCTGGGCTTAGACCTTGCAAAAGTTCAGTGTGGTTTTATTTCTAAATACAAAGGGGAAATGGATAGTGGGCAGAATTGTCAACCTATTCCTCACATTACTAATTATTTATGTGTGCACTCTTAACTACATGGGATATACTGGTACTCATCTCCGCCCTGAGGAAGAAAGCCTAAAGAATCATCTGGTTATGCTTCCAAAGTCCAAGTTTCACCACTAGGGTTGGAGGTGTCCAGATCTGGTGCTTGCAGGATAGCTTCCTTTAAAACTATCAATTGGGAAAGTGGCGAGTGGGAAACAGAATCATGATGCTTATTAAATATGATGAAATCAGGCTGGTGAGATAGCTCAGCAGTCCAAGTGATGCCTGGCAACAACAAAGACCTCAGTTTGGTCCCCAGTACCACATGCTGAGCTGAAAACAAGCATTGTAGTGCATGCCTGTAATCCCATTATTGGGGAGGCTGAGACAGGAGGATCACTACAAGTCCAAGCTGTGCAGCAAGACCCTGTACCAGATAAATAATTTCTTTAAAAAAAGGAATAGTGAACTCTTACAGAGAAAGAATTGTGACACGTCTTACCAAGGCAGGGGTTTCCTGAGGCTGTAGACTTTGGTCCTCCTTTCTGGTAGAAACTCCTTTGTCCACTGACCTTATAAACTTCTGTTCATTTACTTCTGCAGCCACAACTAAAGTGAATGTGGGAGAAATAGCCTTCCTTAGGGATGCACAGCTTTCCTGGGGGTTGCTGTGGGATCAGAAAATTACAGCTTTTGTGGGCCAGGTTAGTGGTTTCTTTGATCACATAACGTTTTTCAAAATTCTTAGCAGTTTTCTAGACTGTTTGCTTCTAGTCATTTCTATGAATGTCCAAAGATGTTGTCTGCATAAATCATAAGTTTCTGGATTCTTGCTTGTTTACTTCTCTCTGAACTTAGACTATTTTCTCTCTAGTGGCAACTTTGAGGCCATCTGAAATAACAGGTTTGTATGAACCAACAATATATTTAATTCTATATTTGCTGTTGGATTGCCTCCTATGATCCATTAACAACAGCTCCTGGAGAAAGGCTCATAGACACAGTATTATTATTTCCTGTTTATGGTAGTGAAGCAGTGCAATTTTCCATCTCCACGATGCCTAAATTACTGGACTGCTAGTCAATTCAGATTGCAGTTCTAAGCACAGGGGACATTCCCATTAGTTCTATATTTCCTTCCATTTCTGCTTGCAAATTGACAATTTCTTGCCAAAATTAATTTCCCTCACTAAAAGTAACAAGAAGCAATCAATAGAAACCAAGCTTCTGAGTGTGTCTCTGTTTGCCCTGGAGTTGAAAGCTTTCTAAGCAGAAAGCTTGACTTTCTAGCCTATGATATCTGTTTCCTTGATGACCATCACACAATTGTTTAATGAGACTGATATATTTTTATGTATCTGCTACCCCTCAAAGGTACTATTTCTGTTACTGACTTATGTTTAGTTATGATGCAGGCTAAGCTGCTTTTACAAAAGATCTCAGAATACAATATACCAAAATGAAGTTGATCTCTCACAAAACAAAAAGTTAGGGAGCTGAACCCATCTTTGTTTGTGACAGGACCTAGAGCTCTCCTATCATGCTTGTTGTTTACCTGTTAGGACACCTCCCTAGCCGCTTGAGCTGAGCTTCCACAGGAGCCCACTGTGCAGCCAGGGCCGAGGGTAGCAAGCAGGGCCTCTCTTTTGATGGGTTACCCCCAAGTTGTTCCGACCACTTCTGGTCACTGGTCTATTCCAAGGCAGATGGGAGGTCACAAGCCTTTGCAGTTTGGTGGAAATGGTTGTCTATTACTAAATTCAAGAAGACTAAACAGATGGTCACTAGAAATAATCAAAGCCTTTCCACACTAAGGAATGATGAACATTTCCCAGTATTTGCAATTAAACCAGCAGAATATTCGATCACTTCTCTTTCACTAGATGTGGTTATCTGACTCGGGATGTGCACAGAATGTTTTATTGAACATCTTTACTGGGCAGATTTATATACATCTCTGAACCACTTCAGAAACACAGATATGAGTTCTATCTCTGGTACCACCAAAAAAAAAAAAAAAAAAAAAAAAAGGAGAGAGACACAGATACTTTGGCACAGAAATATTACATAAGAACATTTTAAAGGTTGTCTAACTGCATTTTAGCAATTTTTACTTCTAGCTGCAGTATTTAAATCTACTTCCTTTCCTGACAATCTCCAATTCTTAATATTTTTATATTTTGAAACTCTTCTCTAATTTAATACGTTCTTGCCTTTAAGTCCTTTTCATTTTATGAAATTAAATTATCAAAAACAAATACTTATTGGCCACCTATCAAAAATGTATTCCCTAAAAGATCTCTAAAAGATCGAAGTAAATAGAATGACTTGTAAAAGGCTTTTCTTATTTTAAGAAAATATTTGAAGGATGGCATGCTGGGGAACAGCCAGGCTGGAGCTCTCTAAACAAATTTTAAACTTCACATGTTTGTGTGGAAATTATTTTAAAATTTATTATTTTTTAAGACTCTTCATATAGTTTTTATTTATTTTTTAACTTTACAGTAAAGTAAATGAAGAGACTTTGGTGGTTTATATGAGAAAGAATACAATCTTTACAGAATTTATCAGCGAAGCCACTAAACAGACAACATTGACAGGCACAGTGAACTACCTGAAGGGGCAGTATTCTTTTTTTTTAAGTTTTTAAAGGAGTTATTTTATTTTTATAGGTAATATGGCTTTTTACATTTTATTAATTTTATTGAGAAAGAAGTAACAATGAGATAGTTTCAAAACAGGGTTGTATTACAGTTATAATAATTAATACAATGCATACTGTTGTCTTTGTAGTGACTATGCCTAGAACAAGATGCAGACTTGATATCTTTTCCAAATACTATTAGTTCAAAGCCATCTTCTCACTGAACTAAGAGGAAGTAGCTGTATATTGATGCTATTTTGTATATACAGATATATACATTTTTTTCCACTACAAAATGGTCCATTTAAATGCCTTTTTTTGTCAGAGATCTGTATTCCATTCCCATTCTTATATTACAAATACACTGATACCTGTGATCTAAGCAGCTGCACTGAAGATAGCAATGTGTATTACTAGAGTCATGCTTGGAATGCCTGTTATTCTGGTCTTCTGCTTGTCATGTCATACCAATTACTGTCATACTGTCTCTCAAGTAAATGTTTATTTTTTAAAAAGGAGTAATAAATAAAAATAAGAGACAAAAAAGTCATAGGACTGTCCTACAGTTACAATGCTGTATATGGTTAGATTTCTAAATTTCTGGGTAAAAATATGTAATTACTTATTCCTATTTTTAAATATTTTTCTATTTTTTTCTTCACATTCTGAAGGGATTCAATGTTTAACATATCAATACTTGATGGAAAATACCTGTTGCATGTTATGTCTAAGATGTTTGATATTCAGACAGATAGTGAAGTTAAGCTCAACCGCCTATGTTGTAGGGTCAGGCTATCATTAAGCTTCTCTTCTGGAGTGTTAACAACTTAAGCTTGCAGACAAAAAATTAGAGAAAAAGAAGGGCTGCAAGGACAGACAACACTTTGGCCCTAGCCTTTCAATATTAGTGAGGATTCAGGACATAGGAGAACCTGTACAGTAACATCCTGTAACTCAGTTGTGTCCCAAATTTTCTGATCAAGAGACTACATGGCCACAGAGGAAAGTGAGTGTGTATAGTGTGCCTAAGGAGAGTCACATGGAGAGAAAACATTCTCTCAGTTTTTCAGAGAAAGCAAATTGGTCAAGCAATGGCTGTGACTCATTCACATGGCCGACACTAGCAAATCTATAAATTGCTGTGCAATAGGGTTTCATGGTTAGTCCTGAAGGGATTTGACTGATCTTGTCAGATGCAAAAGTTACATTTCTTGATATATAGGTCTTGCTTTATCTTGTTCTTAACCATCCAGCAGAAAAGTATGAAATCAAAGTATAAAAAGTAAAGCCATATTAATATGCTGAGCTATAAAAGGCTCAAGTCAATAACTTCTGACTTGAGTGGGTAACCCACTACTATATAGACTACTGAACTATGTTTTAAAATTTAAAAGGTAAATATAGACTCATGAGAAATTCAGAAAAGAAAGAACAATTTAAAGTAAATTAGAATAACCTCTAATTATCCTAAAATAGAAAAATTATCACTTGATATTTCATTGTAGCTGTTCTTTTTCCTAAGTATGAATATTTACATTTATACCTTTTTGAGTGGGAGTTTTAGTTCTAAAAATTTACCACATTCTATTACTGCATGTTGGTTATGCAGATAAATGTAGCAGATCTGTACATAGTTTAATCATCCTGCCACCATCATGCCCTTGCCCTGATCTTGGCTTCACATGATTGGGATGGTATTCCAAACATGTAATGTTTTGGCCATATTTATATCTTTTTTTGCCCATCTATGAGTCCCTCCTGCTACCCTTCTTTTCTTCTTCTCTAATAATAGTCTCCTTTCTAGTTGTTTGACATCTCTTTCAGGTTCTACATAATAAGGATGTGATGTTTGCCTGCCAGAGTCTGCTTTATTTCACTTAACATGATGATTTCCAGATCCATCCATCCATTTTTCTTCAAATGACAAATTTCTATTCTCATTCATGGCATATATATTTCACAGTTTTCTTTACCCATTACTTTTTTACAAACTTAGTTTTCAGTGTATATAGCATTCACATCATTCTTCTTCACTTAAAGACATACTTTATAAGGGCCGAGGCTATGGATCAGGCATAAGTGCCTGCATCACAAGCACAAGATCCTGAGTTTGATCCCCAATACCACAAAATAAAATAAAATAAAATAAAGACAGTATTTATATATTTCCTGTACTAGATATCCTTCAAAATGTAAATTTTGGCAATCACATTCTATCACCATGACATAGCTTAAAATAAAAGAAGCTTGCATTTATTAAACACATTAAAATAACAAGCATTGAATCTAATACTTTGAGACACAATTATTGTGCCCTAGCCAATAGAATCAGTAATATTATAACCTCTATTACTGTACCTAATTCTTCACACACAGACAGACAAACACCCCTGTGTGTGCACACACACATACATGCATAACCCATAAAGCAGTGATCAATTCTGTGCTATTGGGGAGACACCTGGCAGTGTCTGGAGGCAATTTTACTTGTCATACCCTGGGAATGTTTTTCACGCCTTGTGTTAGAAAGCCCCAAGACACGCTGCTGAACACCTGACAGTATCTGGGAAGGCCCCACAACATAGAATTATCTAGACAGACGGTCAATTGTGCAAACATTGAAAAATCGTGGTACAGAGTAATACCTATTATTTATTGTGTGGTGATTTTTTTTCTGCTTTTAACTTAGGGATTGGTTACTATGACCTGCCCTAGCCAATAGAATGAGGTAGATATTTCAGTGTGACATTGCTTGTTTGTTTATCTGTGGCTTTCTTTTCTTTCTTTCTTTTTTTCTTTCTTTCTTTCTTTCTTTTTTTACTTCTTTCAATTTGAACCCAGGGCCTCTACAGTCAGCTACATATGCTGTTATTCTTAATTTTTTACATTTTGAGATAGTATCTCAGTAAATTGTTAAATTGTCAAGGTTAGGCTTGAACTTGTGATTTTCCTGCCTCAGCCTTCCAGAGTACCAGGACTATAAGCATGCACGATCATACCGGACTCTTTTGACTCTTCCATCACCATGTAAAGGCCATGTTCTGTCTGCCCTACAAGATGAGATAGAAGGATGAGGGGTGTGGAGCAAGATCTCCTGTGCAGACATGAAGCTTCCCAGCACAAAAGTCATTGGCATAAAAATTGTTCATTAATGATCATTGTTTTAAGTCACTGGAATTTGGGGCAAGCTTTTATTTAGCAATAGCTAATTGGTACATTACATGAGGTAACCAGCTTGTTTGCTGCCATAAAATTTGTAGGTGACAGACTAGCTTTTGGATTGAAGTCCTGTTAACTCAGAACCTATGCATAACCTAAGACCAGTGGTAACAAACCTGCTGTGCACATGCCACAGCAGCCTGTTTGTTATTACTGAAAGCTCTTGAGGATTCACCATCACGACTTGAGAACCATGCCACTGCTTTCTGCATCCCTCTCCTTGCATTCAACCAACCACAGTTTAAAAATATTCAGGGGGAAATTATATCTGTCTACATATGTACAGACTATTGGGTGGTTCATTATTCCCCAAACAATATAGTATAACAATGATGTAGTATAGCATTCACAGGAATTATTACATATTATTACATATTATAAACCATGTAGAGATTCTTTGAAATGTATAGGAAGATGTATGTAGATTATATACAGATGTTACAGTATTTTCTATGAGGAACTTGAGTAAACATAAGCTTTTGGTATTTTGGCAGAGGGGAGTAAAGGGCCCTGCCACCGGTGGCCAACAGCTACCAAAGGTAACTGTACTGTCTTTCTCATGCTATCATTTACATAGCCTTCTTTTTTCGACACCAAAGTTCTTTTCTATTCTTTGCAATTGCAAAGAATGCTTTGGTAAATGTCTTCTGCATAGATGCTCTCCATTTAGGTGTCTGTGATAGAATTTTTCCATCAAAAGATATGGTCTTTTTAAAGAAAATTGGTATATTTTTCCTGCATAATTGTCTGAGATTTGATTCAAATAATTAATTCTATTAATTAAAGCCATCATCAAATAATTGAGCTTAATATGTTCCATAGCCAAGATTATAATTTTAGATAATGTATCACAAATGTCCTGTTAGGCAATATTTATAAAATTTTAAACTGCTTGTACAACCCATATATCACAGATGGCCATGGGATTTTATGCAAAATGCAGCTTTTTGGTGCTTCCATGTTATACGCCACTGGCTGTGCCTACAGTCAGATGTATGTTGGTTCTTATAACTGAAAGGATGTGGTTGACTTCTGTACCAGTTCATATGAGAAGCTACTTTTAGGGAAGGATGAGCCTCAAATAAGTGAACCTGAGTAAACAAAAGTTACTGCCGCTGAAATGAGAAGCCGAGGTACAGAAATAGAGGGGTTAAACCTGCTGCAGGGCAGTGGTCTTCGGAGGAATGATGTCTAATGAAATGCATGTCTAACTGTGACATGTGAGTAATGTGACTGCCACAATAAGCCTCAAAAAGAAATAGAGACAGATGTAAATGGCTCCCCAGAGCCAGCATGTGACCCAGAGCAGAAAGCAGGATTTATTTTGCTTGTTTTCACTTAGCATAACCACTTACGCCCATCGAACATCACTATCTATTCTCTCCTCCCAGTGGGTGGATGGTCAGCAGAAAACAGTACAAAAGAATACCCAGGTTTCCCTAAAGGGCTGGAGGAAGAATGGATAGATCTGAGTCAAGGAATCTAACTGGAGCTTTAGTATTTAAAACGTGTCATTGTTGCCCTTCAGAGACAGCAGGATCTGTATCAACACCGGCTCCTCCACCAAACTGCCCTGCCTGTGCACATCCAGCACTATGAGCTCTCAGAAGCCTGAGACCAGTGCAGTCACACAGGACCCTGTATATAGCAGGTCCCTAACTTAAAACTTAAGGCTCCACCTCAAATGACTTAAAATTCTTGCAAATGTTATCCTTAGTCTGTGTCTTACAATGTAAGGCTGACAGGGGCTTGGAATATGAGTAACTAATGCAGCCCCACCAAAGTGATCACCCCTCTGCCTCCCTCCTTCCTTTCCTCCCTTCTCTTTCTCCTAGGATATCCACTAGTCATGGTGTTGGGTGTCATTTACACAGATTCGAGAAAGACATAATCTCAACACTGATGAGTGGGCAAATAGGTAAATATAGGCTGCAGGGTTGAACCAGTGTGCCACAGAGATCCTGTTATAGGCAATTAAATCAGGTAAAATATTACAGGAAGTCAGATTGGTCGAGGCCCTCAAAGGAGCCAGTGCAGAAGACAAGATGCCTTATGCCTGTGGGAAAGACGGGCACCACCAGTTGAGGGCCAGACCTCAAGACAAAAGATGAATTGGATGCACTCGCATACTTTCTTAAGGATAAACATCAGGGGTTGATAGTCTACATAGGTTTCTATCACCTTGAGAAATCCAGGAAGAGTTACTAATCAAACCCCTTACAGGAAAAGCCCTGTTCTGTATTCATGCCCACTGGTTATGTGAATAGCTTGCATATTCCACCTCAATTTAATTAACTTTACTTCTGGTAGTCTTACTGGATGACCATAGTTTTGTTCCACCTCATGCTTACATTGCAATTTCCCATTTTTCTCACCTTGCACCAGCTTCATATATAGATTTGCTCTATAAAAATCCCTAGAAAAGGCAGCGTCCTTGGCAACACACTCAGGACTGACTCTCTCTCTCTCTCTCTCTCTCTCTCTCTCTCTCTCTCTCTCTCTCTCTCTCTCTCTCTCTCTCTCTCTCAGAAGCATTCTTTCCCTCAATAAATATATTCTGCATTTAACCTTCACAGTTCCTAAAATTCATTCTTTTATTTGGCAGAAGGATTGAACTCAGACCCTTGTGCTTGCCAAGGAAGCGCTTATTCTACTGAGCCATCTCCCCAGCCCCATAAAATTCATTCTTTGATTTTAGAGAGCACAAACTAGTACCAGACTAGCAGGTAGGGAGTTTCTTTCCCCTGTGTCAATCCTACGTATGACTGATGAGCTGGTGGCCATGAGAACAAATGAAGGTTCCTGAGGAAGGTGAGATGTGTGTTCCTCAGATGATGAGGGAGACAGGAGCTTCTTAGAATAGTTAGCGTGCTCCCAGAGACACAAAAGCCATAACTGATTTACAGGGCAGCACATGGTCCTGGAGCATAGTATACAGAGCTCTGCCAAAAGACAGAGATTTCAGGGGAAAAATGTAACAAACAGAGCTTAGTGCCGGCAGATATCTGTCACAGAGGAATGGTGTGAGGCTTTGGAGAAAATGAGTGACAAGATTGTAACCCTGTTTTCAAAAATTGTCCTGTCAAACTCAATGAAAGCAAATTGGGAGATTCATAGAAGCAGGAGTTGGGCAAGAAGCACAGACCAGACCTCAGCTCCATCTACTGCTGCCACACAGTATGAAGTGGAAACATGTTTCTTAGTGATCTTATTGGCCAATTTCTGTAGTCATTTAGACCAGTGGTAGAGTTCATTCAAAGCAGTTGTTAAGTCATCTAGGAACCTGAAATGATTACTGCTATCATTCTGAGCAGCCAAACAAATTTGGAAAAACAATCCTTAAATAAGCTCCATTAGGCCAAAAAGTTGAATTGGTAAAGGAACGCAAGGTTTTTTTATTTTTTTAATTATTACTCTGTATCTTTATAATATTACTTTTCTTATGGGAACTTGGTGCATGAGCATGATATATCTTAATTTATTTTTATCCTCTTTTCTTTCCCTTCTTCCACCCTTCACCTGGGTCTTGATCCAGTTTCTTCTTTTTTCTGAGCATGTTTACAACACATGTTTAGACTCCTTCCTACGTATAGAGCATAGCTTAAGAAATGCAGTTTTTAATCCCAAATTCTCAGTGGATTGGATAAGAAATAAATTTTAAAAGTCATTTTTGGTTTTGTTAAACTTCATTTCTTTTAAATGTATTTAGTACAGGATCTATAAGGTCTCACTACATAGACGGACTTGTAGTGATCCTCCTGCCTTCAGCCTCCCAAGCACTGGGATTATAGGGTGCATCAGCATGCTTCAGTAGATCTCTCAGCACACCCTGGGGGTGGGGCCGGTGCAACACCCTGGGGATTGAACCCTGGCTGCTGCACTCTACCTAAGCAGGTGCTTTAGTCCACTGAGCTCTCTGGCCAGTCCTCAAAGGCATTTTTTTTTCTTTCAGAATAACGTACATGGACTAGAAATTCAGCCCCAAAGTATCACTGGCAACCAAGTAAGCAGGGGAAAGTTTAGAAGAAAGGCACACAGCTGGGAGAGAATTAGTACTTGGTGGGGTTTTGTTGCAGAGAAAGCTTCCAATCTGTGCTCTGCACACAAAAGTGGCGTAGAAGTCCTGATTATTATGGTTCTCCATAGGCTGAGCACATACGCAGCTTCCTCTACTCTCCTTTGTCATCGTGACAAGAGGCTGGGTTTGTGGGAGTTGCAATGCATTCTTTTCACCGCTGAGGAACCCCATGGTCACTGGGTCCAGCAAGGGCTATTATGATTATCATAGCAGAACAGCCACAAAAGACAGCAGCTTTTCAAGTCCAGGGAAATATCCCACCTCTCTGTGTCTTTCCAAGTGGGCTCAATTATGCTCCAACGCCACAAAATCCAACACAAAAGTTTGCTTCTTACTCCCACTTCCATGCCTATCAGTCATTAATGGAAGTTTCTGCCTCATATCATCCTTAAATTATAGTAGTGGGCTGGTTCTGCCCACTGCCCAATGGGCCAATCCCTGGAAAGACAAGGTTGTAAAGAGAAATGTGAGGCAGGGGGGAGCCCCTGAACCAAACTCACCTCCCAGAGGACAGGGTTTGGAGGTATTTGTGGGATGAAGAAAATAAGATGTATCTGAAGCATGGAGAAAGGTAATTTTAAGAAAGGAAAGGGTGTGCTCTAAACACGTGTGATATTTCACCAAGGCTCTTCACAGGATATACATGTGAGAATTGGCAGCTTTGGGTTGACCTGAGAGTGAATTTCTTACTTTCTAAAACTATCCATTGGACTTAATGGAAAATACATGTTCCATCTTATGCCCAAGATGTCTGATATTCACACAGATAGTGAGGTTAAACCCACCTGCATATGTTGTAGGGTAATAATAAGCTTCTCTTCTGCAGGGTTAACAACCTAAGTTTGCAGACCAAAAACTTCAGAAAAAGAAGGGTTACAAGGACAATCAACACTTTGGCTCTAGCTTTTCAAGGTCATTGAGGACTCGGGACATAGGAGAAACTGTACTGTAACATCATGTAATTCAATTATGTCCCAAGTTTTCTGATCAAGGAGATTATGGAGCCACAGAGGAAAGTGAGTGTGTAGAGTGTGCCTAAGGAGAGTCACTTGGAGAAAGAACATTCTCTCAGGCTTTCACAGAGAGCAAACTGGTCAAGCAATGGCCATGGTTCATCCACATGGCTGGCACTGACAAAGGATCTACAAAGTGTGGTACAGGGTTTTGGGATAAGTCCTGAGGGACTTGACAGACCTTGTCAGATACAAAAGTTACGTTTCTTGTTATATAGGTCTTGCTTTACCTTGGTCTTAACCATCCAGCAGAAATGTGTAGAAATGAGGTATGAAAAGTGAAGCCATTTTAATATGCTGAGCTATTGAAGCTCAAGTCAATATTTTCAGACAATGCCAGTCCTATGAATAACCCACTACTATTGTGGCCTACTCAATTATATTGGAAGATTTTACTGAATTCATGCACTTACAGTGTTTGGATGGCAATGGAATATCCATCTCTCACAAAACTGAACAAAAAAGGAGATATCAATGAAGGACCATTTCGTATCTGTACATACAAAATAGTTAGGATAGATATATAGCTCCTTTCTCTTAATTCAATGGGAAGAAATATTTGTACTAGTAGTGTTTAGACAGGATATCATGTCTGTATCTTTTGCTATGAATAACTGCTACAAAGACAACAATATGCAATGTATTAATTGTTGTAAATCTCCTACCAACCTGTTTTGAAACTGTCTCATTGCAATTTTTTTCTCAATAAAATTAATAAAAAAGGAAAAGAAAAATCTATCCCTTCAATGTGGTAGAAAAGTGCTGTCCTATTATTTTATTGTGTCACATATGAATAAATGAGTCATTGTTCCATGTAATAAAAAGTAAATAAATAAAAATAAAATAAACTATTGATTGGTCAGCAGTGAAGACCCAAGTGCAAGGTCAGTGATTTCTACCAGCTGGAGACAGGCAAAAGCAGCCTCTGGGCTTCTAAAAAGCTATTTACCCATCTGTTACCATAGTGACCGTGTTCCAGAAGTGTTACTGATGGCACAGCTAATTGGCAGTATACTGCTTAGCCATGCAACCTCTAACACTGGCAAGAAGAGGAAGTAACTAAAAACAAATGAAGCTAGAGGGTTTAATTCTTTTTTTATTCTTGTTTTCATTTACTCTAGGATCCAAAATATGGAAATTACTGACTTAGGCAGAAAAGGAAAGAGATCATTATAGGGTATTCCACCTGGAATTAAATTCTCCTTCCTACATGTCACTTAGCCTATAACTCATGATCTAGAACTAGCTATGAAGTCCACCCAGAATGGATAGTAATGAAGCAAGAAAGAAGAGAATGAAATGTTCATGAAGACAAGTAGCTTTTATCACATCTTGCAAAAGCAGATAAAGATGCCACTGAGTTGGACCCCAACAAAAGTTCCTTGCTTGCATGAAAATAAATAGACCATAGAGGGGTTGGAACCTCAAGGCCTTAGGGGTGACAATTCCATGTTGTGACCAGCTCCTTCTAGACCTCATTCTCAGCTTCTGCAAGAGCACACATTTTACCTTTTGCCTAATAAATCAGGCAAGTTCAAAGACATCCCTTCTTTAGGAAATAGTTTTGTGGACTTCACTTTTGACTAGTAGGTGTTCTGCAGGATTTCTCTATGCTAAGACAGAAATGATCAGGAAATCCCAAGTACCCAAACTTGGTTCTCATTTCTTGGGGCCATCTCTCTACTCATCCTCTACTACCCTTCTGTTGGGGCTCCTTTCTTACTTTCAACAGCCTGATAATTTCATAGCTTTCAACCTCCCACTTTTGCCAGTTTTCTATTCCTTCTCCTTCACTTGCCTATCCTCTGCAATTCAAGTCTAGTTTCTTCTGTCTTCTCCAAGATGTTTCTGAACTTTCTGTGTTAAGTGCTGTGCTACTCTTCTGTTTCCAAAGCCTCAGGTACACATTTCTATTGTAACACTTTTTACCTCACATGGAAATTTATGGTCATGTACTCAGAGTTTCCTGAAGCCAAGAACTCTGTCATCTTCCTTGTCATTCCCCCTGCCTATCTGAAACTGATAGATGCTGAATAGGTAGAGGAATGAATTATTCCTGTTGGGGTTTTTGTCTAGTTGTCCCTCCTACCTCATACAGCCTCATACAGCCATGGGGAGAACCTCTGGAGTTTGTGATTAACTCATGATCCACTGGGACTATAGTGTGAGTGCTGCTGGGCCCAACCTGGGGTACATAGCCTGAGTGGAATGTGAGGGAGACAGACTTTCTTTTTTCTTTTTCTTTCTTTCATTTTTCAGAACCAGGGATTGAATCCAGGCCCTTGGACTTGCCAGGCAAGTGCTTATTCTACTGAGCCATCTCCCTGGGCCCTAGACTTCCTCTCTGTAGCCACTGTAGCTACTAGTCCTCCCTTACTTTTTTGCTTTTTGCCAACACTATGAATGGTTGCTCTCTTCCATGAGCCACTCTGCCTTGGAGCCAACTGAGTATGGACTGAAATCTCCAGTAAATGTGAGCTAAATAAATCTTCCTTTCCCTAATTTTGAGGGTCAGGTATTTGTCCCAGCAAAAGAAGAGTAACTAAGACAGCTCCAAAGTCTCTAGGCTCAAGACAGTGCCCCCCTAAGGTTCTATGGAGGTCCGTCCCGTGTTTCCTCTGGATGGGAACTTCAAGCACCCCAAAAATCCTGAGAAGTAAACATGACAAGTTCATGGCATTACCAAAATCTGACAATTTATCTCTAATAATAGAATGAGCACTGAGTAGCAGGTGAATATATTATTATTTCTGCCATGTGATTTGGAAGTTTCCTGAACATCATCAAAACATTTATAGTTTATAACAACTCATTCTGTGGTGAAGCAAAAGGGGTGTAGAAAGGAACGTGGAGAGCCTTGGACTGCTGTTAAGTTTATCTTAGACTGTTGCAAACTTACAGGCATTCTGACCACACAGAGAGTAAGAAATGAGAAAAGCAAAGTGTGCACTCTCATAAGAAGTGAGATGTCCTAGTTTAAAGTATTCATCTCTGTTCTGGAGAAGAAAAACAAAGAAATCCCTGCCTGCTCCATCTCCCACATCACCAAGTCACATGGGAGTGATGAGCGCCTCCCAGTGAGGATTTAATCAATGCCCTGTCAAGCTCCCATAGGTTCTTTTACTGGCAAAGGAAGCCACCGTAGACTTTTACCTAAATCAGCAGCTTATTGTTTCAGCAGACCAGAAATGACACTATTTGAAATAAAAGGGATGACATGAATTAAGTAATTACTCTATTCTGGAACACAAGACATGTGCCAACTGCTCCAAAAACCAGAAACATTTCTACTCTGTAATGAAAAAGTATCTTGCTAATTGTCTGCACAGATAGTAATGTGTTTCTCTTTTTCATAATAAACTTATATGACCCTGGTAACTCATGTTTGCCTTTGGAGTGGGTGTGCTATGTTGTGTGTGTGTGTGTGTGTGTGTGTGTGTGTGTGTGTGTGTACACATGCAATTTACCAGTTTCTCACTGAAAAACTAAAGAGGCCTGCTTGCAACTCCCATTGTGCAGAGATTTCATGCAGAGTCTCCTTGGGACCCAGAATGCAAAAGGCTTTCTACTTCCATCTCTACCGTTGCTTTCAGACTTAAAGAACTTGTAGGACCAGAGACTTAGGACTGTCTGTGTGGTATCTGTCAAAGCTGAGGGTAGGATATATGCTATTTGTGAGCATGATAGTAGGGTGAGAAGATGCAGCTTTCTTCTCAGTGGATGTTCCACATACAAAGTCTAGAATAAGGAGATACTGAACCCAAGACGTGCAAAATTTTAGGACAAAGAAGTAACATTAAGCTTTTTGGTTTCCATGATAAGAACTTTAAGGGCTTATGTCTGGGTGCTTTGAAATGTGACATATTAGTAGGATGATACTAGCCCTAATAATAAGTGTCAAATTATCAGTAATTTAATCCAGTAGAAGTTTATTTTTCACTCAGGAAATAGGTGTTACTAACAAGGTTCTCCTCCACAGGCTCATTCAGGGACCTAGACTCCTTCCATCTGGTGCTTCTGTGGTTCCTCAGACCATCAGTGTCCTCGGCATGCAAAGGAAAGAGCACTTCTGAACCCATTTACCTTGGAAGTGTTATTTAAATTCTGCTCACATTCCACCAGGAATCACTTCTCAGATTGTTCCCTGATGTGGGCATTAGGAGATAAGTCCCTAGCAGGGTAGTCCCTTCCTTGCAACAACTTTCCAGACAGAAAGAACATGCTCCTGATGGACATGTAGATGTCTCTGCAGCCTGGGTTGACTTGAAAATGTTTTAAAATTCAGCCCCCACTGAAAGCTCTTAAACTTTCAAGTGGAATGCATTATCTTTAAAATCCAAATTGATTACTACTCTCAGACTTTTTGATATGAGTAAGGAATTTAAGATGTGGCATATTGCCCTGTATTTTGAACTCTCAGAACTTTGACATCTGCCACTATTCACGATTTAAGAATAGACCCTTGACCCAACTTCTAACTAATCCCTGGAAGAAACTAACTAAAATACTTGAGAGATAAGTCTTGCTCCTTATATACAGATAGGAAGAAATAGTCCTTTCTTTCCCCCCCACCATTGATGTATCTAGTTTTGACGAACAGAACTTCAGGGATCTCTCCACTATCCTCATAAGGTTAAAACCAAAACATAGAAAAAAGAACAAGGAGAAAAAGGAGATCTGAAGCCTTATATACTACATCAGTAGCCAGATCTACTGCTGGGTTTTATTATGTCACAAGTCTGTATTTTATACAAATTATGTAAAGACTTGGATTTAATATTTGACCAACTCTTATCCATAGTGACCTATGGACAGAAATGAAAAACTTACAGGAATTTAGGATATGACCTTTGTTCACTAAATAACAAACCAATGTGGTCCATGATAAGACTTGGCACAGGATACTGAAAACTTAGGCCTCCATACTTTTCTACCTCTTAAATTTCTATTACAGATATAGCATATTTTATTTAAACCCAGTGGACAGCAAAATTTGTGACCTGGAATGATTGATGTTAAAATTTCTTCATAAAAATTATCTAGCTACCAACTTTTAATACCTATGACATGAGATCACTAAAAGTTTGTATAGTATTATGTTCTAGCTAGAATAGAATTATTATATTTTAAATAACATGGAAACAGAGTAGCTTGAAAAAAAGACATATATTACGAAAATACCTCTATTGTGGAAATCGGAAAATTCATATATTATTCATCTTTAAGTAGTTTTTGTTGTTACCACTGTATCATAAAGATTTAGAAATGTGTGCCTTTCAAATAAAATTATGTAGTGAAATATTAAAAGAGCAAACTTATTAATTTTGTCAGTGTTTAAACCACTTTAAATTGAAGTGATCTGCAGTTAGACAGAAAATCACCTGAAATTATACCTTCCAAACACTCATGAACACACACACACACACACACACACACACACACACACACAGCCTCTCTTTTCTAATCAGTCCTTGCTGTCTGGAAGGCTACTCAGTAAATTATTCTTTACATTGGAAAGATTTTCTGCTACAGTGCACATATCTCTGGTAGGTGCATTTAAGTCCTTTTCTTTCAATTTTTTTTCAGAAATATATTTAGTCCTTTCCAAATGTTAAAACTCGAGGCTGGGATAATTATACACTAAGAAAAATAGATGGTAGTGATCATCATTATTTACAAATGAGGAAAGCATTTATTTTTTACAAATAAGGAAAAATATATAGGCTATCATCTTAGACTCACTTATTTATACCATAAATTTCCTACAGACTGATCAGATCCACCAGCAAGAAGCAAAGAACTGAAGTGCTTTCAGGGAAAAGAAGATGGATTCGGCCTTGAGACACAGGAGAACACTTTCACTTTGCTTTCTAGAAGGGAAAATGATCCATGGCCACTGTGATTCAAGTGTGCTTCTTCTCCGCCTTCCTCTTCCCTTCTGCTTTAGAAAAAGAAAGATGAAGAGGTGAGCTCATTCTCAGGATGGAATGAGAGGAAAAATATCGGAATGTCAGCTCAAAATAGAATTAATTTTAATTTTTTAGATTTTAATTAACAAATAAGGTTGTGTCTCTTTATCATGTATACCCTGATTTTTTAAATTACCTACACATTGTAGAATGGTTAAATCTTCATAATCAGTAAACGCATTACCTCACTTTTTTAGTGCATGGAAGGAACATTTAATATCTACAGTCTGAGCACTTTTTGAGAATAGAATGTGTCACTAAGTACCCATGATATCAATGCATCTGTGAATTTATTCTTCCTAACTATGATTATATATCCTTTTGTCAGTCCACATTTTACCTCTGAATATGTGAGTCGCCAAAGAGGTCAGAGCAAGACTTGACCACACTGACCCTTTGGCTGTTCCCTGGAACTAATTCAGAAAATGGTACAAAACCCTCAGAAATGATTACTGGTTCAATCATTTGCTGATTCAGTGACTGTTGGCTCCCTGATTGCTGTGGGGCGCTATGGTGGACTGGCAGGTGTCAACCTGATAGTCGACTTGTTATACCCAGCTGAACGAACCAGCATGGTGCTGGGTGTGGAAGGCCCACCTGAGGGTTGTTGCCAGAAGCATCAGAGGCAGAACTGGAGAAGCTGTTAGAGGCTGTTGGAAGCTGTTAAGAGGCTGTAGGGAGCTATTCCGTCTAATTCCACTGTTCTCATCATTAAAGGAGCTCACAACCTCGTTGTCACTGCAGATAACCTCAGTTCTCTTTGGGGGAGCTCTGGTTCTCATTTCAAGCCTTGATTTCTGGCTGTGTAGGAGAAGACAGCACACTGCTCAGCTGCCTGGAGAAGCTTGTTGCACTGGCCTTCCTGGTGGGAACTCAGCTCTGCTCAGCATCAGAGGAGCTCAGGTCCTCACTGCTTCTGAGGATGCATGGATCTGTGGTTTTTTTCTTTGAGTATCACTTCCTAGCTCTAATTCAGATACGTCAGTGTGCTAGCACGGGTCCTTCATCTCGCTGGCTCAGCCTTTCTAGCCTCCACCACTGACCTTTGGGTCTTCCCAGTGGAGATCCATGAAGTAAACTTGCATGAGACATCATCATGGGCTCTAGGCCTTTAGTTGGACTTGTTAGGGGCACTGTCATGGATCTAGGTCTTCAGCTGGACTCATTACTGTGGAATGCAGGCCCTCAGCTGAGTTCTTGAGTGTGTGGACAGATTTCCTGCACTCCTTGTTGATTCTTTGGGTGACTATTAAAAATAATTTTATAAAATATGTGTCCTATATTGTATGGTTCTGCTTGGAAAGCCCCGAACCACACAGGTACAGTGAACAGGTATGAGACAACAGGTCAAGAAAGCTCCTGGGTGTTGCAGGTCAAATAATGTCACAAATGCAAGCTCTATTAGATTCCTATTGTATTTTACTTTTTATGACATATTTTGTTTTTCTTTATCTTGTTTGTTTGTTTGTCTTTGTTTTATTTTTATGGTGATAGAGACTAAACTCAGGCCCTTACACATGCTAGATAAGGGCTCCACCACTGAACTATACTTCAGTCTCTCTTTTTGACATGTTTGCACGTTTATTGTTTTACTTGAATCCTTAGCAATTCAAAAGACATGTGATTTGGCTATTAGTATTTCAGTTGTTTTAATAAAAAAGTGGAATTACAGAAAAGTTAAGTGTTTTATCCAAACACTCGACTGTATCTCTGATCTCTCAGCATAAAAATCAAAGGGGATTGCTGGTAAAGGTGATGTCACTGAAAAGGCTTACAATGTGAAAATAGCCCCTTTAATTTCATCTAACCCCACTACACACCCAATTATTTGTAACCCTGGCAAATTTGGGGTGAGAATTCCAATGGACTATAAGTGCCACACGACAAAAATTGAGCTGTGGATGTTCACAACTGGCAGGGAACAGAAATAAACTCATCACTCATGTATCTGAGAACACTGCATTGTTATTCTCTGTCCTGTTATGGCACAGAGCTCCTTTGGGAGCAGATCACAAGTAGAACACACTCTCCTACACTAAAGCAGTTGGTATCTTCTTGAGAGCAAGACTAAAATTTAGGAAATGCAAGGTAATAGCAGACAAGACATAACCTTTTCTTTATTTATACTGTTTAAAAAATACAACAGGAGCATACAAAAGGAAAAAAATCACAACTGGACTTATTGGGGTGATGTAGAGCTAACCCCTTCAATGATGTGAGAACTTTCCCAGGCATGGTAAGAACCTGGCCAGGTGGACATTTCAGGTAGAAAAGCCTACATCATTCATGTTGTCTGTAATAGCAAGATTGCATTCAAATCTCAAACACAGCCCCACATACACACACTCACTCCTGAGGCCAACTAAAATTTATAAGTGTGTGAAATGGTGTAATGGCTGAAAGCCACTGTATAGACTTGTAGTGAGGAGCAAGAGATTGTGCATGAAAAAAGCCTTGTGTGACTTTCGGTGTATAGGTCATTCTCAATACTCTTCAGTTAATATGAAAATCTTTAACTGATAGACATATGCTGCCATGGCTCTCCAAAGTGAAAAGAAACAAGTTAAGATACTTCTTAACCACTGATTCAGGCAAATATAGGTGAATGAAAACAAATTATTAGATTATTGATAATATTTGACAATTGATGTAATGTAGTGTTCAAGTCATTTTCAGGGATCACACAGGAAACTTTTTGTTTTTGTTTTTACTTATTTATCAATAACTGATGACTATGGTCTTACCTTCAACAGAGACAATGGAGTGAATTGGAGAGGCAGGAAAAATGTAAGAAAATTGAGGTGGAGAGCATACATATATACATTTCTATATACGGAAAAGAAATTTAGTTTTGCCCCATAGGGCAAAACTCCTGTGGAGAAGCATAGGGGAAAAATGACTCCTATAGGTACTTAGTTGAAATGTATCCCTACTATAGAAAAATTAGGAAAAAAATATTTATTAACATGTACATTGAACTTATATGAGGGAGACACCCTGAGAAATACTCATCAAAGAAGTGGCTTTGAATCTCAACTTAGAAAGCCTCTTCAGCAGCCATAACAAAACAGAAATTTTTTGGGGAAATGATAAGACAAAAGAAAATGAAGTTGAGTCTCTGTAGTCAGCAACTCAGAGAAGGAAAACAAAAGGTAGTTAAACGTAGGTAGTAAAGTTTGTAATATAGATTCTCTTTACCACCTCTAGGCTGTTGAAGGTCTGAATTTGTCTTTAGTGGTTAACCTTTTCTCTCCTTAGTAGACAGAAATTTTTGTATTTTTGAATAAATTTATATTCTGCTTTTAATTACACAGAGTAAAGGCCAAGTGTTCCCAACCATCTTCACTAGCTGCATCCAACTCAGCAATCCTCAGTACACCGGGGAAGTATATTCAGGTCTCTCAGAGTGTTTTCCTCTAACAAAAAGAACATTTCCATTATTTTTTCCATATGTGACTGTGGGCCAGCTCTAAACTGTTCATGAGAGCCAAAAGGAGGCTTACAGCTGTTACAAGTGACCCCTGCTCTGGCTCTTCCATATATAACACTCCTCTCTCTTAAACAAATTTAGGGAAGATTTTTTAAAATATTCATTTAAGGAAGATGAAACTGGTCTGTATTCTGTGCTTCAGAACCGACATTCTGGCAGAGCTGGGTCATTAAATGGCTTGTCTCTTCCAGGGATGGCAAAAAATATTTTTAAAACACTCTAAATTCCTTGCACAAAGAATATTATGTCATTAAAATTGCTTATTTTAAAAATATAAAATATCTAATTCAAAGTTGCAGTGAATTTCTCATTTCAAATCAATAATAAATTTTAGCAAGCACACACACACAAAAAAAAATGTAGAGTGACCCTCACTCCTGGGAAACCTAGGAAACTTTGGTGAGTTGCCCAGGAAGGCAACACTCTGCATTGTACCTCCAGCTGCCATCACAGATGCAACCCTGAGTCCCAGGGAACATCAGGAGCTTTGAAAATGAAACAAATGAAGGAGCAAAATAAAACCTCAGACATCCAGCCCACCCAGAACAAGTTCAGGAGACGTTGATATAAAAGATCTTGGAATCACACTCCTGAAATTTCTGAAACAATGGCAACTGATGTAAAGAAACAATTCCATTAGATTATAGAATAAATCACATCAGAAATAATTATACAGGGGCTGGCCAGATAGCACAGTGGATTAAAATGCCTGCTTAGGCAGATGCAGGGACCAGGGTCCAATCCCCCGTGTGCTATGCTGGCCCTGTCCTCTAGGGCACACTGAGACAGTGGCTGAAACTGGGTATGGTGGTGTTCACCTGTAACCCCAGCACTTGGGAGGCTGAAAATAGGAGGGTCACCACAAGCCTGATCTGTGCAGTGAGACCCTGTACTAGATACATTTTAAAAAAAAGAAAGAAAAAAATTATACAGGTTAAAAAAATAAAGAAATGACAACCATAATGAAAGAGTTTCAGAGCATATCAAAAGAAGATGTAGATTGAAAAAGAGAACTAGAAACTAACCCTACAAAGAATATGGAAAGATATTTTAGAAAGAGACAAAAATGACCTTAACTTCAAGAACAACAGAAAAGAACCACCGAGCAGAGCAAGCAATTAAAGAGAGGGAGAAATAAGGAAACCAACAGCAGGAAAAGAACATGACAATGATGAGCCAATACATATCAGCTACAGGAACCACAGAAATAGCTCAATGGAATAAGCACCTGCTTGAAACATGTAAGGTCCCAAGTTTGATCCCAAGTGCAACAACAAAATTGACCTGTATGTATCAGTTATAACCATCAATGTAAATGGTCTCAATTCACCAATCAAAAGAAGCAAACTGTCAGAGTGGATCAGGAAACAAAATCCAAAGGTATGCTGTACACAAGATACACATTTAAATCAAAAGGAAATTCACTGACTAAAAGTTAAAGAATGGAAAACAGTAGTCTATATAATAGAAACCCAGAAAAAAGCAGGGGTAGCTATTCTCCTTGCTGACAATGTTAACTTCAAACTAAGGATGATTAAAAGATATAAAAAAGACCACTACATAATTTTTAGGGGAAAACTGCAAGAGGAAGCAATAAGAATCATAAATATATATGTAACAAATATAGGAACTCCCAATTACCTAAGACAAAATTTAACAAACATTAAAAATCAAATAAACAATAACACAATTACAGTGGTAAACTTTAAAACCTCATTGTCTGCAGGATACTAATCAGCTTTTCTGGATGGTTAACAACCTAAGTTCACAGATCAAAGTTGGAGAAATAGAAGAGCCACAAGGCCAGCCAACATTTTGGCCCTAGCCTTTCAAGGTCAGCGAAGACTCAGGACATTGGAAAACCTGTACTACAACATCATGATACTCAGTTGAGCTCCAAATTTTCTGAACAAGGAGATTATGGAGCCACAGAGGAAAGAGATCAAAGTTCTATGGTGTGCCTGGGGAGAGTCACATGGAGAGAAAACTTTCTCTCAGCTTCTCACAGAGAGCAAACTGGTCAAGCATTGGCCGTGACTCATCCACATAGATGACACAGACAAAGGATCTACAGAATAAGGTACAGGACTACAAGATAAACCCTGTGGGGACTTCACTGACCTCATAAGAAACATAAAGTACATGTGTTGGTATATAAGTCTTGCTCTATCTAGGTTTTAACCATCCAGCAGAAAAGTACAAAAATGAAGTATACACCACCGGGCCATAATAATAACTTGAGCTGTAAATGGCTATGGTTGACAACTTCTTCAGATAACTCACTATTGTTGTGGAATGCTGGACTGTGTTGGATTGTGTTGTCGAGTTCAAGCACGTAAGTTAGTTGAATGACAATGGAGTCCCATCTCTGACAGGTGTAGACAAAGGAAGGGGTATAGAAAGGAAGAATCATGATGTGTGTGTATAGACAGTACAGTTGGGATAGATAATGCTGTGCTTCTACATAACTCTATGAGAGGCAAGATTTGCACTGATTGTGGTTGGACAGGATATTATGTCAGCTTCTAGAACTATTGGCAACCACTAGAAAAATAACAAGGTAGAAAGTATTAAATATTGAATTTTTGATGTAATTCAGGTATAAAAAATAAGATACACAAACAGCTGCACTCTTAATTTACTGATAAGAGACATATGGTATAATAATGTCTATAAGTATAATATCATGTATGCACCTTCTATGATACCAAAACATTATGAAAACAGTTTGCAATGTATTAATTTATCAAATCCATCTTGTCAAGGTATCTTAAAACTGTCTCATTGATATCTGTACTTCAATAAAAAAATAAAATAAAATAAAACCTCATTGTCCCAAAGAGATAGATCAAGTAGACCAAAAAAAATCAGCAAAGAAATAACAAAACTGAACCAAACTTGTGAAGAAATCAACTTAGTAGATCTCTACAGAGTATTCCATCCAACAACATCAGCATACACATTTTTCTCAACAACACATGTGAAGTACTCTAAAATATATATTAGTATATAGAACATGCTTAAGTGAATGCAAAGGTATTGAAATTATTCATAAATATTATCAGACCATAGTGTAATGCAATTGGAAATTATTGACAAGAAAAATTGCAAATTCCATAAACACATGGAAATTAAATAACATTCTCCTATAAAACCAATTGGTTACAGATGAAATTGAAGAGGAAAATAAATAATATTTACAATAAAATGAAAATGCAGATACAACTTGCCAGAACCTGTGGGACACAATGAAGCGGTCTTCAGAGGGAAACTGATAGTTGTGAATTCCCACATTAGGAAATGAGAATGAGCCCAAATATACAACCTTATGCTACCTCTCAAGCATCTAGAAAAGGAATAGTAAGTCAAGCCCAAATCCCAAAGAAAGTAGGAAATTATAAAGATCAGAGTGTAACTTAATGCAACTGAAACTAAGAAAACACTACAAAGAATTCATGAATCAAGCAGTTGGCTCATTGGAAGAACAAATAAAACTGAAAAGCACCTAGCCAACCTTATCCAAAAAAAAGGAAAGAAAAAGCTCAAATTGATGTAACAAGAAATAAAAATGGTGAAAACACTACAGAACCTATATAAATTAAGAAGATCAAGAATATTTATTTCAAAAAATCTTTACTATCATATGATGGAAAACACAGAAGAAATGGACAGATTCCTATGTATGTATGAGTTACCAAAGCTAAACCAAGAAGATATAAAATTCTCCACAACCCAATATCAGTGAATGAAATTTGAAAATGTAATTAAAAACCTACTAACAAATAAAAGCCCAGGTCCTATTGGATACACAGCTGAATTCTACAAAAAAATTTAGAGAAGACTTAATGCCAATTCTTCTAAGCTGTTTAATGAAATAGTAAAGGAGGAAATTCTCCCACTCATCCCTGGAGTCAAGTATTATCTTGATATCAAAACCAGATGAAGATACAAACAAAAAAAGAGAACTACAGGCCAATCTCTCTAATGAATATAGATGCAAAAATCCTCTGGAAACATTAGCCAGAGCAATTAGACAAGAGAGAGACAAAAGGAAGAAGGGTAGGAGAGGATGAAGTGAAATCATCATTATCTGTAGATGACATACTCTACGTGGGAGATACCAAAACTCCACCAAAAGACTCCTCATATTAATAAACAAATTCAGTAGCAGAACTGGATACAAATTAAATGGTCAGAATTCAGTAGCATAGTCCTATACACAAACAATAAACACACTGAGAGAGAAATTAGGAAAACCATACCTTTTATAATAGCATCCAAAAAAATTAAATACTTAGGAATCAATCTAACAAAAGAAGTGATGATCTATACAGTGGAAATTACAGTACTCTGAAAAAGCAGATCAAAGAGGATTTCAGAAAATGGAAAGGTATTCCTTGCTCATGGATAGGAAGAACCAACATTTGAAAATGACCATACTCCCAAAATTGTTATACAGATTCCATGCAATACCAATCAAAATACATCAGTATACCTCACAGTTCTAGCAAGAACATTCCTAAAATTCATTTGGAACCAGAAGAGAACCTGGTTCTAGCAAAAGCAGTCCTGGGCAACAAAGGCAAGACAGGATTGTCACACTTTCTGACTTGAAATTATACTACAAACTTACTGTGACAAATCAGCATGGTGCTGGCAAAAAAAAAAGACTTGAGGATTAATGAAACAGATTAGAAGACTCAGACACAACCACAAACACATTAAGCCACCTTATCTTTGACAGAGGGGCTAAATATGTTCACTGGAAGAAATACAGACTCTTTAATAAATGGTTCTGGACAGACTTCCTCTCCACATGCCAAGGATTATAAGATAGACCCTTGTTTATCCCATGCACTAAAGTCAAAATGCATCACAGATATAAATATTAAAACAGCAGTTAATGTGTAGAATTTTTACCTTGACTAACTCTGTTTGCTGATATTTGTGAACTAACCAACTACATAAAGGACAGCAATGTGTAATACTAAAACCATACTTGAATACCTATCATCCTGGTCTTCTAATGTATACCATTACTAATGTCATATCAATTACTTTTTTTAGAAATATTTTTTTAAAAGGTAATAGGTGAGATGTGATGGCACATGCCTGTAATCCCAGCACTCGGGAGACTGAGGCAGGAAGATTGCTGGAAGTTCAAGACCAGCCTGAGCTACAAAGTGAGCTTAAGGCCAGCCTGAACTGCATACTGAGACCCTGTCTCCAAAAGACAAAAAAATAAAAATAAAAAGGTAATAGAAAGAAAGAGAGACAAGGGCAAAAATTTAAGATTTCTTGAAAGCAACCAGTAATATTCAATGATATGTCCAATCTTTTATAATTATATCTGTTAATCTGAGCAACAGATTTAATGATAAAAATAATTATCAACCATTGTTAATCAGTTATTCTTGTTTTGAAAATCTGTAATATATAGGTAGATAGACAGACAGACAGACAGACAGACAGACAGACAGACAGACAGACAGATAGATAGATAGATAGATAGATATAGATATATACATAGCTGTATGTTGCCCTGTTTCTGTGATTGTTTCTCATCTGTGTTCTTGCTTTTGTTTTTACTCCTCAAAATAAAATAAAATTATAATTAAAAAAAGAAAGTAGAGAAATTTACTATATGATTCAAACTAAAAGAAACTTTTAAGATAGCCTTAAAATATATTAGTATTTGACCTGATTTGTCTTCTAAAGATTTCTCTGCTAGCCATTTCAAATTGTATAATTCAGCATGAATTCTTTGTGAATATTTTAAAAGACCAATAAAAGGGCATTTTACAATGGTTCATCATATAATATTACATCATATATATTAATTGACAGACCGCAGTTTTGAATTTATACAATATTCCTGATTCTACCTTCTCTACTATATACTATAAATATTAAACTGGATATTCTTATTTTGAGTTGTGTGCCATAATGAATAATTTATAATTTGCTTTTCTAATATATGTTAGATTGTACTTGTTCAAAATAGACTCCCTTTTAAGGAAAAAAACAGTCTTTTGGAAGAGAAAGTAGGTAGAAATCCTGAAAGCATAGGTGTAGGCAGAGAGTTCATGAAAAAAATATAAACTGCATGGAAAATACTTCAAGGAATCAACAACAAGGATCTCATCATATTGAAAAGTTTTGTACATCAAAAGAAATCATCACTGGAGTGTAAAGAAAAGCCATGAACTGGGGAAAGATATTTAGCCAACAGGCCCACAGATAAAGGTCTTCTATCTAAAGTATGTAAAGATTTTTTTTTTAAATCAGGCCTCCAAAATTCAAAGACCCAATCCCAAAATGGGTATCTGAGATGAATGTACACTTCTCAGATAAAGAAGTACAAATGATGGTCCATGGTCATACAATCCTGAATGCACCCAGTTTGCATCCGATCTCAGAAGCAAAGATACAAATGGATCTTTGGATGGGAGAGATACAAATGACAAATAAATGTAGGAAAAATTGTTCAACATCATTCCTCATTCAAGAAATGCAAATTATAACAACACTGAGATTCAAATTCACCCCAGAAAGAACAGTTATCATGAATAAATCAACCAAAAACAAATGCTAGAGGGGCTGTGGAGAAAAAGGAGCCCTTCTTGCACTTGGTGGGAGTGTAAATTGATACAACCACTATGGAAATCAGTGCAGAGAGTTCTCAACAACCTAGGATTACATGTCCCATTCAACCCAGCTATTCTTCTTCTGGTATTTTTCCAGAAGAACTAAAAACACTGTACTACAGTATTACATGTGCACCCACGTTTATAGCAGTGCAATTTGTCCTAGCTACATTTTGGAAATGACCCAAATGCCCACCACCTGAGTGATGGATAAAAAGGATATGGTATTTTTACACATGGAATATTACTCAGCTAAAAAGAAAGATAAACTTGAGGGTTTTATAGGTAAGTGGATGAAACTGGAGACCATACTGGTAAATCAGACCCACATATGTAAACATCAGATTGTCTCCCTAGCATGAGAACCTGGAAGAGTAAATAAAATTTGAAAGGTACAATAACGTCTCAGTTATGTTCTCATTGCTGGGACAAATACCCAAAATTAAAAATCAGGGAAGGAAAGGTTTATTTAGCTCACAGTTAATGGAGGTTTCAGGCCATAATCAGCTGGCTCCAAGGCAGAGTGACACATGGCAGAGAGTAACCTTTCATGTTGGTGGCAAAAAGCGGAGAGCAAAGTGGAGGAGCGGCAGCAGCGCAGGCAGCTAGCCAGCCTCTCTCCCCGCCTTACACGGCCATGCGAACTACCTGCCGCGGGGCGGATGCAGCATCCACTGCCACGAGAATCAGTGAGTGACTCCGGAAGCTGCCCCCTGACTGCGTGAGGCTTTAGGGGCATGAGCAGGCACCAACCATCGCAAGCAGATATTGTGAAAGGGAAAGAAACTGCTCCAAAGGCAAGAAAAATGGAGTTGAGAGAAAGAAGGAATGAAACATTTCCTGCCCATACATGTAAATGAACTTTTCCTTCATATATATATAATGTGTGTGTGTTCTAAAATAATTATACCAATAATTTCTATTGGTTTATTGAAAGGCGCAGTTAATCTTTAATTATTTGATCACTCTTGCATACTTATCTCTGGTAATCTGAACTACTGCTTTGAATATAACACTATGTAATACAACAACCATTCTTAATTTCTTACCATCTTGTTTTGAAATTCTGCATTATTTTTATTTTTTATCTGTTTTTTATTGGCTGTTCTTTTTTCTTTAAAAATATTTTTTTAAATGCAAAGGCTATGGACATTAATACTAATAACACCTAATAAATTTAAAAGATTTTTGTGAAAAGCAAGTAAGAAAAGCTTCCTAAACTATGTTTGCTTGTTTTCTTCCCTGCAATGAGTAATTTTAGGTACCTGTTTAGTTAGATTAACACCTATCTAGGAAATTGTTAAGGCAGCATTTGGGTGTCTGTCTCTGAATGTGGTCCAAGTTGGAAACCTTACCGCACCCCTCACACAGAGTAGTTCAGAGAGTCACTGATTTTCTTTTCTTTTTTTATTTTATTGAGAAACAGCAATGAGACAGTTTCAAAACTAATAGGACAGTTTCAATAATTAATACATCGTACATTGTTATCTCCTTAGTGGTGATCCATAATACACGAAGAAGACAGGATATCCTGTCCTAACACTATTAGTACAAATCTTTCTACTCATTGAATTAAGCCAAAATAGCTGTGTATCTATCCTGACCATACTGTATATACAAACACAAAATGGTCCTTCCTTTTACTCCCTTTTTTGTTTAGTCCTGTCAGAGATGGGTATTCAATTGACATCTAAATATTATAGGTGCATTAATTCAGCAAAACACTCCAACACAGTCCAGCAGTTCACAATAGTAGTGGATTATCCCCAGAAGTTGTTGACTTGAGCCTTTTACAGCTTAGCATATTAATATGGCTTTACTTTGTATACCTCATTTTTATACTTTTTTGCAGGATAGTTATGACCAAAATAAAGTGGGAGCTATATAACAAGACATGTAACTTTTGTATCTGATAAGGTCAGTCACGTACCCTCAGGATTTATCCTGTAACCCTATATCACACTTTGTAGATCCTTTCTCAGTGTCAGCCATGTGGATGAGTCATGGCCATTGATTGACCAATTTGCTCTCTCTGAATGTCTGAATTTTTTCTCTCCATGTGACTTTCCTTAGGCATACTCTACACCATCAATCACTTTGCTTTGTGGCTCCATAATCTCCTTGATCAGAAAATTTGGGGCACAACTGAGTTCCATGATATTACAGTACAGGTGCTCCTATGTCCTGAATCTTCACTGACCTTGAAAAGCTAGGGCCAAAATGTTGGCTGACCTTGCAGCCCTTCCTTTTCTCTAATATTTGATCTGCAAACTTAGGTTGTTAACCCTCCAGAAGAGAAGCTGATTATTACCCTGCAACATATGCAGTTCAGTTTACCCTATCTATCTAAGTTTCAACCATCTTAGGCATAACATGGAACAGGTATTTTCCATCAAGTATTGATATGTTAAACTTTAAGTCCCTACAGAATATGAAGAAAAAAATAATTAAAAAATAACAATAAACACATATATTTTTAATATATTTTTATACAGAAATTTAGAAATCTAACCATATACAGCATTTTAGCAAGACAAACCTGTGACTTTTTTTGTGTTTTCTTAATTTATTACCATTTATTTTAAAAAAAAGAAAAAATAATTTTACTTGAGACAGTATGGCAATAATTGGTATGTCTTGACTGACTTTCATAACAGAAAATAATCAAAGACACATCAGTGAAGGTAGTTTTATTAGGCAGGAAGAACTACTCTCAGGGGAGTGCAGGTGTTTAAGAGAAAGGTGCAGTACAGCCTGGGCTTGGGAGTTCTGTGTGGTCTGAGGGTAGCTTTAGGGTGACTTACTTAGGATGTACACTCATTCCTACTGGCAGTCAGACTTTTCTGCACTATGCATGATGGGTTAGATTAGAATGCAAACCATGTACTTGAGCTAAGGTTTAGAGCTTTGCTGCCCACTTAATAGTGCTGCTTCTGTGGGATGGATGTGTCTAGAAGGAAGAGCAATTTACTACTGAAAAGCATGAGTGCTCCCAATTTGTAGGCTTATTGTATCTTTAAGACCTTTAGGGATGTTTTGGAATGAGTTTTCTATAAGGCAAAAATGAATTGTAGCCTTGGGTAAATCTTGTGTCCTGAAACCCAATTTTTAAATTAAAATTGTCCTTGTTTCCTTTTTTACTTATTTCTTTTTCTAACCAACCTCATGTCTATGAGTGTGTTTCCAAAGGAGAAGAGCATGAGCAAGTGCTAGAAGAATAAGTAGAGAAGACTACCCTCAGTGTGCAGCACAAGATCCAGCTGCACTGTGCTCAGATAGAACAAAAGCAAAAGCAAAGGGTTCTCTCTCTCTGTCTCTCTCTCTCTCTGTCTCTGTCTGTCTGTCTGTCTGTCTGTCTGTCTGTCTGTCTCTCTCTCTCTCTCTCTCTCTCTCTCTCTCTCTCTCTCTCTCTCTCTCTCTGTCACAGAACTAAAATATGCTCTTCTCCTGCCCTTGGATGTCAATATATCCAGGCCATCTAGGACTTGTACCAATTTTCTCCCAAGTGCTTCACACATGGTCTATCTTGGAACTTCTCAGCCTCTATATTGACATGAACCAATTCCCATAGTAAAACCTCTCTCAGATAAATAAGTGATAGATAGATAGATAGATAGATAGATAGATAGATAGATAGATAGATGATAGATGATAGATAGATGGATAGATGATAGATAGATGATTGATAGATATATATGATAGATAATAGATGAATTCTATTGGTTATATATCTCTATTCCTTTTAATCAGAATCTATTGATGAAAAATACAAATTTTCACCATGCATTTCGGCCAGAGAACACACTGCAGCCTACTGGGCTGTTCTTCTATGGGTAGCGATCTGAGGCTTTGAGAAACCAAGGTTTGTACTTGGAAATGAAACTGTTCTCATATACTCTTTCTATATCACACACACACACACACACACACACACACACAAATATACATCTGACTTTCAAGTTCCATTTAACAATCCGTTAGAAACATGCATACCTGATTAAATAGCCATCCCACAAAAATAACATCTTTACCCAAGCAGTTCATGTGCTTCGGGAACACTTTGATTAATTTATCTCTGTCTGCTGTGCTTATTCTTTTGTCAATGGCAAAGACAAGATGTCAAGTTATCTTTAAAAATTAATTCTGAGACTCTTAGGTTTGTTTAAAGCATTTAGTAAAGCACTCACCTTCTTTCAAATTGCACTACTTCCTCTTCTTCTACTCAGGAAGAATGGAGAGAAGACAAGGTTGGGAGGATATGCTGGGATGTTAGCTGTTAAGCCTAGTTTCCTTATATTATACTCATCAATGGCTGTGAATAGTAAAAGACAGCTCTTGGGAAAAAAGCCACTTGTCTGAAAAGCTGGCTCCTCACTCCTCAGTCGCCCAGGGCAGTCCATTTCAAAAGCACACAGGCCCACAGCTCTGAGCCAAGATTCACTTGCCATCAAATACTATAATCCCTTTTTTCTACTGAAAATATCAATTTCAGTGCTCTTTTCTATTGAATTCAATGGCAGTGTAACAACAGTAGGGAAGTTTTGAAAACATCTCTAGTCCTTTCCCTCTAAGAATAACTTGCTTATGTTTATTTACCCAGTGGGGTTTGTTTCCAATATTCATATGTTTTTACATTTACAGATGTAAGCATTTGTGACACTCTGTATTTCACCTGTTAATTTTCCCACTCCCAGTCTCTTCCTCCCCAGGAGCTATGGTGGGTAGCAACTTGCTGGCCACACAATAGTTGAGAATGAGACATAATCAGAGTACATTACAGAATGGTAGCCCCCAAAAGATATGTCTGTCTTCAACCCTACCCTTTACAAATGTGACCTTATTTAAAATATAATTTAATTATAATTTATTATAATTAATTATAAACTGTTAAGAATCTTGAGATGAGCTCATAGTAGTTTATCAGTATACATCCTAAAGCCAACAAGTGTTCTTATAAGAAACAAGAACAGAAAACACACAGAGAGAAATCAGAAAGGCATGGAAAGACAGAAGCAAAGGTGGGAGTGAGGCAATCACAAGAAAATCTTAGAGCTGCCAGAATCGTGAAGAAGCAAAGATGCCTTGATTTTAGACTCTGACTCCAGAACTGAGAAAATGCAATTTTATGTTACATTACACTGCCAAGATTGTGGTGATTTGTTATGGCAGCCCCAGTGAAATAATATGAAGGGTAATAACATTTCAGTGTCAAGGACAGTCTTCCATAGAACTTTCCAGAATCTACCCTGCAGAAGAACCTGCCTGCCTATCTAGTCCTTTCTTCTCAGGGATCATGAGTACCTGGGGTTTTATCTTATACCTGGGGCTTCCCTAACACCTACAAAAGAGAGGAATCCACTGAATCCCCAGCCATCTGAAGTCTGGCCCACTTTTGGAGACCCTGCCAGTCTTCTGAACTGAATCTCTGTTCTTGATCTGTTTGCCATACACTAAAACCACCTTTGTATTAGTAGTTCCCATACCTGAATTGAGGAGGACTCTTACAATCTCAGCTTGCAATCCTACCATTTCCAGGGACCAAATACTTCTTACTTGTATACCTGACCTCCCTTAACAAGCACTTGCCTTTTAGATGAGTCACCTATGTTGACAGCTTTGAACAAGAGAGAACAAAGTTGCTCTAAATTTCTTGGTACATATCTGATGTTCTCAGGAGTCTCTTTCTCCTGCTAACTTTATGTGTCAACTCAGATTGGGTTAAGAGACACCCAGATAGATGTCAAAACATGATTCCTATAGAGGTGCTTTTAAAATAGATTAGCACTTGAATATTCTCATTGGTGTAACAGGGCATTGCCCAAACCTTTGAGGGGTGAATAGAACAAAAAGAGGATGTAAGAGCTAATTCATACTCTGCTTGAACTGGCCATCAATCTTCTGTCTTTGAACACTGAAATTCTTGTTACAAATAAAATACTGGTCAAGATGCAATACTGACATGCCTTGTAATGATAATCTGTCATCGAGAAAGGGGAGAAGGGAAGAAATGAGAGATGACTAAAAAACAGAATATTTAAGTTACAAGAATAGAAAAGTATCTTTAAAACATTATTAATCAAAAAGATAGTTTGCTTTATAGCTAAAATCTAACACTGTGTGCATATTTTTTTATTATAAAAAGTGACACAAAGCTAAATCATAATAATGTGAATCAATAACTAATTAGCATTTATAAGTGCAGCTACCAAGGAACATATTTCAATTTCCTAGCAAGGAATCTGGATAATCAATTAACAAAGCCAAAAGTGAAGCAAATACATGCTTTATGTGCTCCTCACCACCCTGTAAGCTAAAAGTAGGGCTGTCCATTGAGTAAAGCTTGTTTCACCTAAAGTACAAGGATGCCATTATTACAACCCGGGTCAAGACCCAGCAACAGAAAGGGAAAGCAAAGGCACAAGATGCTCACCTTTGCACCAAAGTCACAGAGGAAATAGGCCATCTGTAGGTATTTTTCAAGACGACTTGATGGGGTGAATAAAACACAAGGAAAATAGAATACTAAACAAGAATTACTGCACACAGTGCTTTGGAAAGACACAAGGACACCTGCGACTGTGAAGTTGTAAAAACTGATTCAAAATGACAGGTAACTTCAAATTAGGCACTGGTGTATCCGTATGTTGTACAAGTCTACTTCAGATTTACTAACGATTTTGAAAAAAATACTAGGTCTAGTATTTTGGCAAATGATTGAATCCTAAACCGTTACAGCTCTGCTGCTTATCGTTTACGATTTCTTCTTTGTAACATCTGCTGTTCTTTCTCTCCTTCTACCCTGTCAAAAACATCATGAAACACTTACCCACAAATGGCAAGTGCCTTCCCTGATAGCCTCCTGTGTCTTCCCAACCTGCTTATTTTCTCAAATCTTCACACAAGTGGCCAAGCTTAAACAACTCACCCACACAATTTTCATGAGGACAAATGCCCAGACCACTCTTTATCCTTGTGTGCCGTGGTAAGTGAAAATATCCAGGTATTCCACAAGGGACATGTTTTGTTTTCCTTTTTTCATAATATAAATATCGTGCTCGCTTCAGCAGCACCAATGCTAAAATTGGAACGATACAGAGAAGATCAACATGGCCCCTGTGCAAGGATGACATGCAAAGTCACGAAGCGTTCCATATTTTTAACATAATATAAATATGATAAAAACTTTTCTCAGTGAGAATGTGTGTTTTCTACCTAGCTACATCCCTGCATACAAATCCCTTGCAAATTATTTCTCAAATTCCAAGGTTCGTTACTTTAATTGAATCTGTTCCTCATTTTTAATTAAATCTGCACTTCTCCCAGTAACCTTTTGAAAAAAAGGTAGAAGCCACATTTTCATTTGGGGAGGAAAAGGATCACAGAACAAGACAGACATGAAAAGCAAGTACAAAAATCACACAGCATGTTTCATACAAATTTATTTTTGTACCAAAAAAAAAAACATTCAAAGGTAAAACTTTTATTGTACAGTATAAAATAACTTCTGCTAAATTAAGAATTAGATTGTTTTCTTCTCATAAACCACTAGTAAGTTTTCTATTTAAAAAAAATTTACAATTTGCAGCACTTGTAGAAAAAGACACCTGTTCAACAATTATATAAATACTCCTGATAGATTTTGGTAGCCTATTAATGTATCCTTTTTGGTAATGTCAGCTTTCTAAAGTCAATTAGTTTCTAAATTTGAAAGGCACCTGGTGGCCAACAGCCTGCTTGGTTTTCAAGGCATCCATTTAAACTTTTCTTTTTGCATTGGCTCACAAATCTGAAAATCTTTTAAGTTAAAAAGAATGAAGAAACATACCATATCCGATACAAGGAAACAGTCTTTCCCCTCCTTAGCTGCAAGTTTTCCCTAGGGAATTTACAAAGTGCACCAGTTAAATATGTCTGTACATTTAAAACATTAAATATGTCAACAGTGAGACATTTTTAAATACTTTGAATCAAATACTATAGCACAAATATAATTTACAGTACTTTGCAAAGAAAACATTACATCTGAAATATAAATTTAGATATTATATAAAAATACATACTATTTTCCCTCCTCATTAGAAAAAGCATTTGTTTGCAGGTTCTGGTATGATGTAACAATTCAAAGGAACTTAACCCTTTAGATGGTCACTCATTCACAATGCAGTGACACCCTGCCCTCCAAGTGCATAGTAGCATATAACCGTGGTTTAGACCCAGAGAATTACCCCTCTCATGGCCCAGATGCAAACTTTCACGGGGGCAGCCATACTTGTTTCAATCTGGTTTAGTCCTAGGAATTCATTACAAAATTGTAAAACCATTGTGTCACACACCATGAGTCCAGCATCTCTCACTGACTGCAAATACACATATGCGCAGGAGTATGGATGAATTTTGCACCACCGTGGGCCATGCCTCTTAGTAGTCTTAAACACCTATATACATCTTTCTTGATTTGTCTAAAGCAAGACTTCCAGACATCTGGGAGATACACAGCAAAGGTCCACAGAATGAGTCTCAATCTATGTCGCGAACTTTGAAAGCCCCAAAGTATGTCGCGTCCTGATCTGGGTCAAGCAGAGAAGGATTGGATACCTCAATGCTTATTTCTTCACCAGATCGAAGTTTAAAAAATCCCCCAACATTTATGGAATAAAAATGGAATTCAGAATCCCCTGACCAGTATTTAGTGCTTCCCCCTTTCATCAGAGTATGCGAACTTGGAATTTTGATGCTGGTTTTCGTGACATACACCATCAGCTGAAGATACTTTGTAGCCAGGCCTCCTGAGGTTTCATGGTGTCGAAAGCAAATGTTGGCATACAGGTAATAAAAGCCATCTTGATTAACCATTAGTTTTCCATTGCTCAAAGTCATATTGGAAATCTTGGCCCAACCTCGGTCATGGTACCAAGAGGACAAGCTCACTTTATGGGAACCTGAGGAGAGAAGAGGTGTGTGATGTAAGACTCATCCCTGCAAGGAGAACACTCGCACAATTCCATGAGGTTAGCAAGAAACACAGAACAGCAGTCATTCCTCCAATGGGGAATAGCTTCTTGGAATGCATTTCTCTATCCATTCAGATATATTTACTGTGAGGCCCATATGAAGGTACAGAGAGGAAACCTCCCTCCTCCTGCTCCTGAGGAAGCGCCAGGATCTGGGCTTTAGTACTATATGTGTTCAGACAATAAGCGAAGAGTGCTCCAAAGACCTGTGCATGTAACTGCCTTGGGAATTCAAAGGAGAAAGATTATTTCCACCCAGGAAGATCAAAAATGACTTTGCCAGTGTTATTAAGCTTGATAACTTCAAAATAGGAATAAGAGCCATACAGGCAGAAGCATAAAGGCTTTTCTAAGTTAAGGGAGAATTAGTCAAAGCCAAATGAGACAATAATGCCAGAAACTAATAAGGAAAGAGAATTTCCATGCTTCACATGTCTCAGACTTCTTTTTTGTTTCATGAAGAGGAACATGTAGAAGGAGATTAAAATCTGGGTCAAAGTAACTTTGAGCAAATGGCCAGTCTCCAAAACTTAGTTTCTATAATAATCAACTCCAATAGCTCATATGTCTCCACTTTCACACAGTTGAAAAACTATCCTCAAACTCAAAACGAAGACTTTCTCAGCATTGCACAATTCATCTTAACAATTTTACACAATATATTGTGACCAAAGTCCAGAAAAATCCTTCCTGAGTGACCAAATTTTCATTTAATTCCTCCTTATTCCTGAAATGAGGTGAAAATTAATCCTCATACTAATGTTCCTGGAGCAGTGATTCAAAATCAGGTCTTTAGTATATTTTACTGATCTTTAAAAATTAATGATGATAAAGGGCCAGCGATGTACCTCATGAAAAAGACCTCATAGCACTTGCCTAATACCAGTGGTGCTTCGGTTCACAAACTTTATTCTTTCTATGATTCTGGTCACAAACTGAGCCACTTGAGATCAGAATCCTATTGAGCAGTTAGATTCAATAGTGACTCATGTAAAAATGTGATTCCATTCTAATCCAGTTCTGTTTATGACAAGAATCACAGAGAGAACTGAGTTCATGAACCAAGGTACCACTGCGTATATGAGGCTGATTACCACCACCACCACCAATAAAAACAAAAACAACTAAGAAGGCAACAGGACAGTACAAGACCCTATTTAGCACACTGTCACTCCAGGCTGCTAAACAGTCACTTAATCCATTGACAAAGCTAATGAAATTGAAGATATTTCCTATCTCAAGTTATATGCTGCCTTCTTTCTACTGCTGTGCTGCATTCAATCCTTCATTGAATTAATCGCCTTATAGTTCTGTCTTAACAGGGAGAAACAGAATGATTAAAATGAAGTCTAACCTTTAAATGGGATAATCTGCTCATGTTAGAGCAACATGTGGCAAGGGCAGGCCAGAGAGGAATACAGAGCAAAGAGTGAAGGACATAGGAACTCTGATCAAATTCTACTCCCATAGCTAGGAAAGTCATCTGGAAGAAGTGTCTTATTTCCTGTGAAGCATCTCTCCACTTTCAATCCTTTAATTTACTCATGTTATTCACTGATTCATTCTGTTCATTTAGTGTAAAATAGTGGTGTGGTGCTTTCTATGGTCACATCAAGTGGTATACTTCATGGTACCACTAAGAGTGGAGGAAATCAGAAATGTGCATATGAAGCACGACATTTTCATTGTCATGTGATGATATACCATGGTTGCCATTCAGTAACAAGAAGCTGCTGATCAAGATCTACCAACTTCAGGAGAGTTAGGCTCCATGAGGGGGCAGAAGAGCCAGAGAACAAGGAGGACTCATGTCAAATTTGGACACTCCGAGGAAAGGGAGCACATTACAGGTGAGGGAAGCCATGTGGAGAAGTGAACTGCACATGGCGCCCATGGGAGAGTAGTGGGGAAGCTAACCAGCATGACTAGAGGATGTGTAAGTAAGTAAACAATAGTGTCAAAAAAGATAAGAAAAATGCATTGAGATCGGGCAGAAGGGCCTGATGTGGCAGCTGGTTGCCATCAGCAATGAGCCGTTCTTTGCCCTCTTATTCAGCCTACGCAGCCCCCCTCACCTTGTGCTGTGACCCCGGCTTTCGATATTGGAGAAGAGACCTCTGTAATTGTTCATTCTGAGTATCTCCCTAAAGAAAGCCAGATGTTCAGACCCCACAAAAAAGCTCTCAATGCATTTCATTCGAAGAGCTTTGAAAAGGCACAAAGTAAATGTTTAAAGCAGATTCTGCTTTGTCATGTGTAGGTTAATATAAAATAGAGCCTCAAAGTTAAAATGCAAAATTAAAAGCTACCTTCCTCTGGTGCATCCAAATACTGGTCACCACTGCACTTCGTGCTCAAGAGGCTGTTGGCCCGATTCTATTGTCTTAAACAGAAGCATGCACTAACTCATTTCTCAGAGTCACAAACCCAATAACTGTTGGAAAATAACCAGGAGCTTTTCCTTGTTTTTTGGCAATGATTTGATTCTAGGTGCCCTGAGCTTTATAACTAAAACATGCTTGCTATTGCCAAACAGACTTTGGCACACAGTCTAATGCAATATTTATCATATGCCATTTAAGGTGAACTGAAAAGATAAATGTAGGTACATTCATAGCGCACACAGCTGATGATCTGTATTAATGTGATTGCCTTTTGCGACCATGCAAAATAGTTTTCCACTCAGAGAAAATGAGTATAGCTCTGCCATAAGCTACACACAAAGGGAGAATATTTGTTTATGAAGTAAATGTCTGGGACAGGATAGGTAGTTTAGAAAATTCTTCAAAAATCCGAGAATTGATTTCTTAATTTACCTTTCAATCAGACACAAAAACAAAAAAAAAGGTTGAGGGGCTAGGGAGTTCTGATGTCTAAGCACCTGCCTCGCAAGTGCAAGGACCCAGGTTCAATCCCTGGTACTGCATGTCGTGCCACCCCAAAACACCCTGGCATGCTATGCCAGCCCCCCAACTGGGTGTGGTGGCACACAAGGCTGAGACAGGAAGATTACTATGAGTCCAAGCTGTGTAGTGAGACCTTGTACCAAATAAATAAAGATTTTTTAATTTTTTTTTAAAAACACCTCCATAATCTACTCTGATAATGGCTTTGAGAGCACTTATTAAACATGGACTATTCTTAATTCAAAACAAGATTTGCCTTATATTATTTGTTTTAAAAACGTGGAATTTGTGTGGTCACTTAGGGAAGCTCAAATAACCATAATAAAGCTCACTGAGTGCTTGCCATTGGCCACCGTCCCTCCGAGAACTTAGGACACGAGCTGCCTTAACGTTCACTGCTACCACATGGGTAGGCACTGTCATCACACTTTTCTTAGACATGGTGAAGTGGAGGCACAGATTCTGGCAACCTGCACAAGGCCACAGAGCCACACAATACTATAGTAGCAGGCAGACTGTAAAGCATAGACACCTACTAATTTACTTCTTACAGGAAAAGAGAATATAAAAGCTTTGAATTAATTTCCCTCTAAAATAACCAATTACCCCAGGCCACCTACTAGCCTGCTTATAGGGTGATGGAAGCATCCAAAGCTTAGACTTGGGAATCAACCAGATCAGAACTCAACTAGTAACAATACTGCCATCACTATGACCTTGACAAACTTTAGAAACCTTTTTTTACTATCTGCAAAATGTACCTAGGGATAATAAATACAGAGCAAAATATCAGATCCACAGTAGATATTCAGTAAGCATCATAATGACAATAATGTTCAGTCATCACTCTATCCTGAATATTTGTTATCATTTTTTTTAATCTTTACCTAGCCCAAGGTGAGAACTGACAGGGCTAAGGTAGCACCTGACACATCAAGATACCTCAGCCCCAGCGCTTTGTGTTAAGGAACTAAACCCTTTCCCACAGGAAATGATAAACTGCCAGAGATCAGGGAAGGTGTCTCACTTTCCAGAGGACCACTACCTTTTGAAGATCATTCTGCTGAGCCCCTACCTGGAATTTGGCAAAAGAGGGCTTAATATCTGATGACCTAGATCAACTCTTCTACCTTAGAGATCAGCAATGTGGAAGTGTCCACACTACTGTGGGTAAAAATACATGAGTTTAACAAGGGATTATCCTTTCCAGTTGTGTTTCCCTTGCAGTCATTTAAAACAAACTCCCACTGTGTTGATCTGAAAATGAATCTAGTGGTTTCAAGATTAAGAATCACTGTTACTAGATGTATCAACTGAAGACTGATGACCTTTCTTCTTTTAGGTTAGATGTAAGACCTCTCAAAAATTTCAGTAACAGCATGATAACAGATGTGGATATTTAAATGAACTATTAAAAGACTTTTGAAATGTTTTTGCGGCTAGTTAAATATACAACTCACCTGATGGGATGTTGGTGGCATTAATAGTGAGGTGAGCAAAAGGCTGCATTTCCAGCTTGCCTCTCTTTGCCAGATCAAACCATGAACCTTCCACCGTGGCTAGAAACAAGAGAAACCACGTTAGCCCAAAGACTGGTGGCCCACAGGATTTCAAATATTCATAGAAATTCATAATTACCTTTCTCTGCTCTGATGTGTTGTGACCCAACAATGTATTGTAATTCCTGAAACAAAAAGGAGAAATAATTTCATTTATAAAGTCATTCCTTCCACAACCATTTAAGAACTTAGGACTACTCTGGGCAGCGGGATTCTGGTGAGCTGGGGTCAGAGCGTCCAGTGTATGCAGACATGGAGCTTTCCTGGCACCTGGTCCAACCATTTAAGAATTCTGGAGGACTCTGGGCAGCCCACAGGACTCTGGTAAGATCCGACCCTTGGTCCCCGGCGCACAGGCACGGTGCTTGTGCTGCCACTGGTCCATCCTTTCAAGAACTGGAGAATTCTGGATAGCCCATGGGATCCTGGTGAATCTGGCCACCACCTACACCAAAGCTTTGTTGAGTATCAACCAGTTGCTGCCTTGGCGAGTCCTACCCTGTGCCCACTACCTTGGAAATCTTATTGACCCACTCTCCACTGGCTCTCCCACCACTGCCAAGTATGAGTGATTATTGGGAGCTTGAAAAATGCCAAAATGCTGGAGCAAAAGACAATCTCAATCCTTCAACCCAAGGAGGACACAAAGACATACAAGAATTTGGAAAGCTGCTCCTTCTGAAAAGCAGTAAGAATGCCTATGATTCTTACCTAGGTAGTAAATTAACCCTTTCCCTTCAAAAGATGCCAGAAGTGAAGAGGCAGTGAAATTCCTAGATGCTGTAGTCATCTATAAAAGGAAGTTCACCCCAAAGAATTGGGTGTTGATTTGCTTAAAAAATCAACTATACACATACCACCAACAAAGTCTTTGGACAATCAGAAGTAATAAAACACAAGGTAAAATTGTAAAACATGAAATAATTGAATATAACTAAAAATTTGTAACAGGTACACAAATGAAGATGAAGTTAACCAGGAAAGTAACAATTAGGTAGAATATGTGACTCTCCTAAATCTTCAGGGAGGTGGTTTCTATGTCTCTTTCATTAGTGAATTGTGTTATAACCCCGAAGCACAGCCCACAGAAAGGAGAATGGTGCCTGGCTCCCAGTGGTGAATTTTAACTTTAAACTCACAGTGTATTTAAAGTACTATATGGGAGTCTAAGAGCCTTTAGACTGCCAACAATTAACTTAAAATATTGCTGCAAATAAAGGTCGAGAAGCACAAGCCAGAAAAAGAATGAACATGAGCATGCAGTGTAGGAAATTGCATATCTCAATCTGAGCCTGAGGATGAAGGCTCCAAAAGTAAGTCACATCTTACCTGCATCCAAACATGAGATAATGTTTACATGAACCTTCAGGACACACAATAAAATGGAATGGCCAAAAGCTCAGGGCCTCCCAGCAGTGCAAATCTCTGCCTAAACTCAGAATATTAACAGCACCTCAGATAGCGGTTAAGAAGATTAAATAAGATAATGCAAGTAGGCACTTAGCTGTAAATTCAAATATCTAGATACTAGAGACAATGGAAAGATTCCTAATTACTGTTACTAGGACAACCATTCACATTAACCATCTATGTTGTTAAAAGGTAGAGCATGTAGTTAAATTCTCTGCATATCTGGAGAGGAGAGCAATGAAATCGATTAGACGGATGATACATCATATAGATAGATGATGGGTAGATAGGTAGATAGATAGATAGATAGATAGATAGATAGATAGATAGATGTAGATAGATGCAATAACATAATTTCAACAATTAAGGGCTGGAGATAACATTTGTTCTTTTTCTGCCTCCAAGAGTCCCAAGAGAGATGAGATTCTATTCTATTTTTAATGACCCTTGGAGAACACAGTATAGCTGTCTTCAGTTAAGTATTCCAAAGTCCTAAAGTCACAACGTGGCTGACTTCTTCAGAAACCTTAGGGACTCATCAAAAGTCACCTTCTGCCCTATCCAGACCCAGGGCACTAAATAGCCCTGAGAGAACCATTTGCAGGGTATTCTAGGCAAATCATGATCCCTTTCTCATGGACCAATCTGGTGATCTTGCTAGGCTTCACTCTCTTCCTCTCACCTGCTCACCTCATCTCCCAAGTGTTTTACCAAAACCTTTGGATTCTTGATAGTGCCCAATTCCTAGAACTTCCTGACTTGGGTGTGCAACTTTATATATAGACTATTTATCTAAATTGTTGTGTATATCTCATGGCACACTATATGTACACAATATATTTTTTACCTCATTACTAGCTCTCAACAACTGGAATGGGAACCTCAGAGACAATAGTTCAATGGTTTAAAGCTAATCCCTCATTTTCTCTGCAGCTCTTATCTGCCTGGAGTCAAGAGGGAAGCATAGCCAAGGGTGGCATCTGCTTACAAATGCCCATTTCAAGGTTTTCTATACAAACACCCCTACCTAGAAAAGCAAGGAGATAGCTTTTGTCTCAGCCAGTTAGCTCAGTGGACTAAAGCCCCTGCCTAGGCCGAGTGCAGCGGCTGGGATTGGATCCCCAGTGTGCTATGCCGACCCTGCCCCCAGGGCATGTTGAGATGGCAATGGAGACTGGGCGTGGTGGCTTGAGTCTGTAATCCCAGCGCTTGGGAGGCTGAAAACAGGAAAATCACTATGAGTCCAGTCTACTAGTGAGACCCTAGACACCCTGCAGACCCTGTACCAAATACATTTAAAAAAAAAAAGAAAGAAAAGCAAGGAATGTGCTTTTGTCTCTGCTCACTGATTCTCAACCCAAATGTGTAAGATAGCCTTCAGGAAGGCCAGGCCAGAGTCTCTGATCCCAGAGATCTGAGGTGGGGCCTAAGAATTACATTCCTAACAGGTAAACTGGTGCTGCTGAATGCAACCTCATTTAAGGAAGGCAGTTCCCTTGGCATCCTCAGATTCACAGATGGGCAAAGGAAGGTGTTATCTTGAAGCTTGAGATGCAGGTCAAAGCAGCAGCAGGCTGTGGCCACTAGTAAGTGGGCAGAGGAAATCCACTCGCTCTCCCCTGGGAGAGAACTCCGCTTCCTCATCTAATCAGTAGATTTGAGGTCAGAGCTGCCTTAGACCTACTTAGTCACAATAAAATTTGATAAATAGCACTGCTCAGAAGCACTTTCGATGCCTTCTTTAAGGAAGGTGAAAAAAGAGCATCATGTTCTTGAATTTAATCTGCTGCAAGGGACAATGAGGTGTCACTGCTCTCATGTTCTAGCTCTCAGGCATCCAAGTGCTGTGATTCCCCTCCAAAATTCTACAGGAAAGCAAGCCTCAGTGTAAAAGAAGGAGCTACACTTTGTCTATGACCTCAGGTTCCCAAAAAACAAGGTATTTACTCTTCTCCACAACTTTTTTAAAATCATAGTTACATATATAAAATAATAAATGTAATATTCTTCTACTACTATATTTTAGGGTGTCCTTGAACTTGGAGACTATAAATGAATCTTTTGTGGCCAGAACTTGTTGCACCCCAGACCTGACTGCCCTTACGGCAACGCTTTAGAGCTGCCTTGGCCTTACCTACCCACAGCAAGTTTAACTCAATTAGCCTGTTATTGACTTAACATTTGTAAAACTTGCTCCTAGCCAGGCATGGTGGCACAAATCTGCAATCCCAGCCCTCAAGAGGCTAAGGCAGAAGGATTTTGCTGTGAATTTGAAGCCAGCCTGAGCTACTTAGTGACTTTACCTAAGTGAACTACATAGCAAGACCCTGCCCCAGGAAAAGATGCTCCCAGGTGATTGTGATGTGCAGCAGGAGTTGAGAAACACAAGTGTTGGTGACTCCTCCCTCTAATCAGAGGTGTATTGTGTTCTCACAAGTTATATTTCTATTCCATCTACTGAAAAGTAAACACCTTTTTACATTTGGGCTTTCCTGGTATACACTGCTTTCCTTGTATCATCTTACTTGACTCTTACAGCATGGGCAACTCATTTTTTCAGACTGAGAAATGGAGGCAGGACGAGAACACAGACTCGCACAACATAGCTGAACCTCTACTATTAGATGTTCTGTCTAATAATTGTTAGAGTTGGTTCCCTCCCTGAGGAAGTAACTCTGGAAAGGAGGCAGGCCTTGACAGGCATCCAGCTTCCAGGCAACTAGGGATCTGACCAAATGAACTTAAAACACCAATAAATATGATCTTAGATTTTCCAGAGGCTTCAAAAACACAATTGGCTCAGAACTGATCAAGACATGTTCTGAGCTGGACTGGTGAAACTCCCAAACTAAAGCTGACAAGCCAAAGGGCAAGGAGCAGAGCACAGAGGACGGTGCAGAATCTACTGCTCTGAACACGTGGCAGGAAGCCGAGTTAGATAGAAATATTATAGGCACTCAGAGAGGGCTCAGCATTGGAAGGAGCCAATATGGAAGACAAGATGCCTTACAACTGTGAGATAGGCAGGCACTTTTGCTGTAGGCCAGATCTCAAAACAAAAGATAAAACAAATGTACCCACATACTTCCCTAGGGATGGACATCAGAAACTGATACTCTGAATTAGTATCAATCATCTTGAAAAAGCCAGGAAGAGCCACAAACCCAATCCTCTACAGGAAAAGCCCTTGTTCTGTATTCATGCCTGCTTGCTATGTGACCATTTGCCCATTTAATCCTGATGTAATCAATCTTACCTGAGCAATTATATTCATAATTGTATTGATTGACCATAGTTTTGTCTGACTTCATGCCCACTTAGCAAGTTCCTGTTTCCCTCATTGGACCTGCCTCACCTCATGGATTTACTCTATAAAAAATCCCTTAAAAATGCAGGCTCCCGGGCAGCCCAATCAGGTCTCCTTCTGCCCTTCTTTCAGTCAGCAGCTTTCTTTCCCCTAATAAATATATTCTGCTCTTAACCTCTGTCGTTCTTAAAATTCATCCTTCGATTTTATAGAATGTGAACTTGTCCCAGATATCTCTCAGGGTGGGAGTCTCTTTCTGCTGTATCAAGCACAGCCATGCTGCTTTGTAATTTCCTCACTGATCACATGCTCTGCTATGAATACCCCAAGCACACATCTTGCTAGAAAGTCTCTTAATGTTTTTCATTGTTGAGATTATAGAAACCCTTCTGAAAGGGCACCCAATTTTCACACCAACTGACAATTCCATTTATTTCCTAAGCTTTACATTTACACTGATTTTCATCCACATTTGTCTTCTACTTCTCTCAAACTAATTAGAGCATTTTAAAATCTGTACAGCTCTTTATTACAAATCTTATCATTTAGGCATTGCTCCTGGGGTGTTTGTTTGTTTGTTTGAATTCTGAAAATCTAATTTGGGGAAAACACTACAAAGAGCATCCTAACTGCTTTTTTTCTTCACAAATTATTCACATGAAAGACATCTTAAAATTTTTTATGTGTTTTATCTCATTTTAAGCCAACTTACATTAATAAAAATACAGCTAGTTTTAACTCTGGATAAACATGTAGTGTAACCATAGTTACCTATGTACCAGAATGCCCACATTTGCATAAAAGAAGTAGGAGTGACTTTTTTTTCTTTTTTCTTTTTTTTTTTTTTTGTTAATCCAGGGATTGAACTCAGGCCCTTGCGCTTGTCAGGGAACTGCTTATTCCACTAAGCCATTTTCCCAGTCCACGAGTGGCTTTGACACACCTCCCAGAAAACAGTCTGAAGCAGCTTTCAGTGGGAGGAAGCTTGACAAAGGCATTCCCTACCTTTTCCGGGCCACCAGCTACTGTGGATTATCCTCAAGAGAACCTAATGTTCTGCCCCAGGAAGATCAGAGATCTGCCTTCACAAAATACACCTCTTTAGCACCAGCAAAGAGAATTGCCTCTTGTTTTTTTATAAATTATGACCATTATCTGCAATAAGTTACTAAGAAAATTGACATGAAGAACTTCCTTATCAAACAAGTGGCCTTTTTGGCAAATTCATTAATAATTTAGGCCCAAATTGTTCCCTTTAACTCTTCAAAATAGGACAAAAAGAAAAATTACTGGAGACCTCCAAAGAATCTCTGCCCAGTCTAGGATAAAAGAAACACTCTGACACACTGCCACCTCGTGGACATTGTCTAAAACTGACAGACTTGTGACCCTAGAGCGATGAGGAAGTTTCACAACATTTAAAAAAACTTTTTCCTTGTAGGATCTTTCTATTTAGAGGCATCAGCTTTTTGTTTTGGCTGTCAGGGTATATTTAAACAGACAGTCAAACAACCAACTTGATTTTTTTTTCCTCTAAATCTCAACTTTCATTTTAATTCTTAAAAAAAAGTTGGGATTTCACAATTTCTCCTCCAGGAAACAAAGTACTCAAAAGATCAATGCGATTGTGTAACTGTGTTCTCTAGCACTGCCCTTCTTCAACCTCTGCTGAATGTAAGATCCAAGAAGCACGAGTCCCAAGACCAGGATAAGGAAAACACTCCAGGCTTAGCACCCTGTTCCCTCCAGACCTCTGAACTTCTTTTAAAATGTTTTAGGGTCTTTTACCAAATATAAGGGCAGGGAGACATCCCAGAGATGGCCGTCTTAGCAAGCTGGGCTGCTTAGGGGAGGTTGTGAAAGCAAGAGTAAGCACATGAATACTCCAGAGTTCCTGGAGCAATTTCAGGAAATTTGCTTCAGGTAATTTCAGTATTTATAGCAAATGCTAGGCCCCCTTGGCAAATTCTGCTGAATCACTGCCCCAAACAAGACTGTGATGACATTTCAATTCAGAAATGACTGTTATTAAATTTGGCTTAAAGTTTACTTCACTGTAATTTTTTTTCACCCTATAAAAATAATATAAATAGATCTAGGTTTCAAATGATGATGTTCCCAGCTGCAAATATTCCCTGAAAAGGTCAAGTTGCCAGAGTCTAGGCTCATCAGACGGCAAGCCCCACCTGTGCACTGCAGTGTGCATCCTGTGATCCACGTGGTACCCGTCAATCAGGGCACAGAAGAAGCAATCTGTACAGCCAGATGCTTCAGAAGCCACTGGCACCAGCTCGGAGCCAGGGTCTCAGGTGGCTGCCTCCCTCTGCAATACCAGCAGCAGCTGCGGGGACATCTGGCTGGCTGAGCAAGGATTTAACACCCCGTTTGCCAGATATAATACAGGGTTCATACACTTGTTAACACATGTAATGCATTCATTTTAACATCTTAATGATACCCTTCATGTAATTCTTCTCTAACCTAGTTACAAGGACAGAGCATTCATCAGCAAGTTAGCACGTGGATGCCATACATGGGTGCTCTGTGAAAGTGAATACCCAGTTACCTATTTCTGCAGAGAAGTCCTGTAGGCTCAGAAATCCAACCCTCCTCTTCAGCAGGTACCAGTGCCTTCCTAGAAGCTTTCACCACTTCTCCCTGGGATTACAATAACAGCTCTGATCTATTTTCTCTTTCTGGCTCCAGCCCTCCTCAGACTGACCCATCTAAGGTGCACCCTAAGGTACGAGTAGGAACATGTCTCGTCTCTCCCTCTAATGTTCCAGGAGCTGCTTGCAAACTTAAGAGCAAGTCTATGGGCTTATGAGACCCTATCTGACTGGGCTTGTGTGATATAGAAAGGAAATATCTTTATCCCAACTCCGGGCACAAAGCTCTTCAAATTTTTGGAATTTCTTGAATGATAGTGCGGTAGAAGCATCTTTTGTTTATTCATAAGCTTTCTCTCACCGGGCTTTAACTTACACTTGGAAGATGGAGCTAGATGTCAGTAGATCCAACTATACCGTTAGGGGGTTAGTTTTCACCCTTCCCTTTGACCTTTCTCCTGATCCTACACCCTGGCCTCTTGAGAGGGGGTGAAATCAACAGAGTTTACTAATCAACAGATAGTAGTTTGATCAACCATGTCTACATAAGAGATCCTTCATAAACACCTTAAATAATAGGTTTGGGGAGCTTTTGCAGTGTAAACACATCAGGGTCAAGGCAGGCATCGCTCCATGAACTGCCTTCCCGTCCCCTGCCCTAGGTCTCTTGTCCATCAGGGTCTCATTGAGTTGTGTGCTTCATCATAAGTGGGTAATAGTAAGTAAAGTGCCTCCTGAGACCTGTGAGCTGTTCAAGCAAATTACTGAACTCAAAGAGCAGGCCCTGGGAGACTGCACCACGACACACTCCTGGGGTCATGACTGACTGGAAGGACACCAAGGTATCGCTGGAGGCTTACAGACTGCTTCAGGTAAGGAAAAGGCTAGAGTCTTTGGTGTCAGAAGCTCTGTGAACATAGGATATACAGTAGCTTTTCTTTTTCTTTTTTAAAGAGAATTTAAAAATAGAAAAATATTAGAAGTGATACAGAAATTCATTAAACAGAACAATAGGAATTTGACCACAGTTGTTATAGTGCATAACGCTGTCTTCAAATTAGTTGTCTAGATTACCAGATATAAGGATGCAAAATTGGTTTTCAAAGTCACAAGACTACGGCTAGGGAGATGTCTTCCCTGGCAAATGCAAGAGACTGAATTCAATCCCCTGTTCTGCCAAAAAAATAAATAAATAAAAATTAAAAAATAAAAGTCACAAGACTGTGCCTGCCGTGCTGCCCCCCCCCCAGGGTGCGCAGAGACAGTGATGGAGACTGGGTTCAGTGGCACGCGCCTGTAATCCCAGCTCTTGAGAGGCTGTAAACAGGTGGATCACTCCGAGTCCTATCTAGTAGTGAGACCCTGAACACCCTAGACCCTTCCCTAAAAAAATACAAAAAGAAAAGTCACAAGAAATTAAAAAGGAAAAGGAAAAAAATTGTAAACATTAACTACTCCTTTCAATAGACCAGCAGAAATCAGCAGTACAATTATCCAGGCTATGCTGTACATATACATAAATTTATCTTTCCCCTTCTTTCTTTCGTCCTTTTCTTCACCCCAGTTGTTCCTTCCGTTTGAACAGATTCTTTCCCTTTCACAGTATCTATCAGACCTTTCAGATTTTATTTACTCTTTCAGGTTCTTATACTAGTGAGACGACATGATTACCCATCAGGCTCTCCTGCTGTTCTTCCCCTGCGTCCCCATTCATTCCCCTGCAAGGATGCTCTGAGATGCCCTGGGGTGCAGTACAAGAAGTTAGTGACAGTTCTGTCAGCAAGCATCTCACCCCTGTGCACGCAGACCTTGACACACGGTCCTGCCTCCTCCCTCAGGAGGACACCTTACCATTTCATCAGCAGAGTCTCATTTTCTTTCATTGCAGAGTTATTACTTCCATGGCCTTTTGGTTCACAAAATACAGAAATAACAGCAGCTAGGTACTGTGCCACTAAGAAGATGGGATTCTACCTCCGCTTTCTTCCCTCCTCAGAATCTTACCTGGATCTTTAAATCCACAGAGCCTGAGGGGAGACTTTCTGTGACCTGGATGGAGCTGGTGATCTCTACTTCTTTATGAAAAGTCAGTGGTGACTGCTGAAAGCCTTTAACCTTTATAGCTTAAGTGCTGCCAGTCCCCTTAGCTTTTTCATAAAAGCCTCACACCGGGGATGTGGCTCAGCAGTAGAGTGCAAAAGGCTCCGGGCTCCATCTCAGCAGGGAAGGAAGGAGTGTGCAAAACAAAGAATTTTTTTATTTAATTTTTGTTTTATTGAAGTACAAATATCAAAAACAAAGAATTTTAAGAGTGAAATCCATAAAGTAGTCTGTTGCTTAAATACATGCAAGTGGAAACTACTTCTCAGCCCAAGTTCCTTAGTGCAGAGCCTTACACGGCAGCAGGGCACCCTGAAGTGGAGAGGCAGCTCCTTGCTATGCCCAATGGGGGAAGAACGTAAAGTGGGTAGAAGTTTATCAATACAGCAGAGGGGAGGAAGAAGGGAAATGGGATACAGATGCCACTAAACGTGAAGGCAAGAGCCATCTCTGATGTAAATCTGTACATTTGCAATTTGATCTCTAAAATTCTTTAATTTTTAAATATAAAGCTACTGACTAAAAACAACTCCCAAAGCAGAGTCTACGCTATGTGCATTCTATATCCTCCTCCATGACCACACTCGTAACCCCCTAATCTCTCCCCTTCCTACGTCATTAACCAGCACCATCCCACCACCATCCATGCAGATTCCCTACAAGGAGACTGACCAAAATGCAGGTTCACCTTCACTTCCTAGCCTGGGTAAGGCCACGTGGGCACCATTTATGCTAAAAGAAGTCTGCTGAGTGGAGAGACACACTTTAGCAAACAACTAATGCACCCCACCCACCAAAGGAGTGAAGAAGAACGCGACCTTCATAAAGCAAAATGATGCTTTTCCTGGCAGTGCGACGAGTATTCTGGGAACTAGAAAATTAGTTTTTATTGTTTAACCTTCATGGTTTAAATGAGGGAGCTTCTGCTACAGTTAAAGGTCCCCTTGGGTTTTCATAAAGTAGCATGTGACAGCAGTATTAGTCTTCATAAAGAGCCCAATTTTAAAATGTCTTACACTGTGCCACTTGCTAAAAAACTTTAATCTCGGGGCTTGGCAGAGTAGCTCTAGTGTGGTAACCTAGGCTTTCTGTGCTATTTACCATGTCTCTGTTTTCCCCACCAATTGAAAAATAATGATGCCATCCTTAGGTTGGCTGCACTTCCTACATCTGCAAAAGGCCTATTCACGCACCCCTGCTGTTTTGGCCCACTAAAAAAGAGTTAAAGGGAATGGGAAGTGCCAGGCCAGGCATGGGACAGTGCAGTGGAGAAGGGCCCCAGCCTGAAGGCTTTCAATGTGTTCATGCCCCAAAGAAGAAGGTTCCAGTCTCAAAGAACCAAAGTAACACCAGGCTTGGGAGTAATGTCCATTGCTTAGTGAATCTTATGAACGTCCCACATGACTAGCTGCTGACAATAAAGAACAGCTAGATGCCTGATGATACCTGTAGTAGGAGTTGGCAGAGAACATTCATTAAATTTGTTCTTCAAACTTTCATTAGGTACCTACCACATGCCTGCCACTAGGGACAGAAATGAAGCATCACAGGGCCCTGCCCTTGGAAAGCCACATTTGGTAGAGCCAGGCCAACCCCAGGCCCATGGAGTCAGTGCTGCGACAAAAGGTCTCAAGTGTGCTCAGGAGAGGGCCAGGCATCAGTGGGGTGTCTTTGGGAAATTATCCCCAACTTGGATTTTGAGAGATGATTAGAAAAAGAACTGAAGAAATAGAGCCTGGAATGGCACACACAAGGCTCTTTATAAATCTGTCTCTCCATCTATTCTACAAAGCTTAGTGGTGGCAAAGGGTCAGCCTCCTGGAGGACGTTAAGAATTCTGAGCTCACAAAACAGAAATCCTTGTCCTTGCTGTGCTTAGGTGGCAGAGGTGTGGAGTGGTGGAAGGACCCCGCTGCATGTTCAGCTGCTCAGGTTATACCCTGAATTCAGGGAGCCACGGAAGGATGTTTGGAGCAGGAAATTGAGTGACATGTCCAGACCTGCATTTCAGAAGTCACTCGGTTATGGAGAGGATGAATAAAGGTGACGAGAACATGGACAGGGTAACCAGTTGCGACAATCCAGGCAAAAACAATGATGGACTCTATTCACCGTACCACCATAATGAACAGATTAAACCTGAAGGGTTTGTAAAAAAAAAAAAAACTGGGCCAGCCAGATAGCTCAGCAGATTAAAGCACCTGCTCACACAGACACAGGGACCAGAGTTCAATCCCCCACCTACTGTGCCGGCCCTGCCCCCGGGGTGCACTGAGATGGCATGAGCCTGTAATCCCAGCACTTGGGAGGCTTAAAACAGCACAATCACTATGGGTCCAATCTATGTAGTGAGACCGTGTAGACCCTATAGATCTTGTACCAAACACACACACACAAAAAAAAAGTAGAAGTCACAGGATAGGGGCGAGAAGCAGAGTCCATTTGTAAAGCCATAAGACCATCTTCTCACCCCTGGTTTGGTGTCATGGTGATGAAGGTATCGCTATTCACTACTGAACTGTGTCAAATGTGGGGGGAGGGGGTGCTATGGGTATGACAAGAGCTCTGAGGTCAGAGTTTATCATCAGATTTAGAGCTTATAATCAGTATTTTCAGTGCCCCAACTGTTACCATCAACACCCAGTGTAACCAAGGCAAAGACTGAAGACTAGAGCAGTATGGCAATGAGAAAGCTCAGTGAAAACAAAATCCCTCAGGCTCTTGACTTCAAACCATTTAAGCAACCACTGGTTGTCTGGTCTTATTAGATATAAACAACCCTCCCTGAGTTCCAAGTTCACCTTCTCCAAGCCAGACAGCTTTGATTCTATGTCACAAGTATAATCACTTTATTCCCAAACGGCTTCACTATACAGTGGATCTTACCTTTTAGTATCCAGTGAAGATGTCACAGCAAATCAGAATCTGCTAATCTACTATTCCTGAAGCTCTAATAATGGATCTAGGCATCTCCTTTAAAAACTTATTCAAATGGAGTCGTAAGGTATCCCAGGTTTAAGAACATTGCCCTGGGACATCTCTTTTTCTCTAGCTACACAGGCTGCCTGGACAGATAGGTCACTCCTTGCAAAATAGTATGAGTACTTCCCAATCACTACTCCCATGAAAGACCCTCAGCTCCACTTACTTCTGGAACCACTCAGTGTCTCAGACCACATAATGAATGCTCCTCTTTCACATATCTTTTCAGTTTGTTCTTTAAAGATGTCTACTCAGAATATTCTTTCTTCTATTTTGTTTGTAACACAAGATAGGCCCCACTTTGACTATCTCACTCATTGATTATTTTCCTGTTGCAAACCTCCAACCTCCTGTTTTCTTCCCTTGCAGGATCTCCCCAGGAATTGACCACACTGTCAGTAGCTTATTGTTGGGCAAAAGGCAGTAGATGGCCTTGGTTTTGTAGGAAAACTCTGTGGGTCTTGCTTCAGATTTCCCATAAAGACTGCTTTTATAAATGCTAAATATGACTGGGGCTGAACTGCACTTTCCAAAACTATTATGACAAAGACAGATGAAATTCGATTGGAAAACCACTACGTGACTAACATCTTGATTTGGGAAGACCAGTGCCTCAAAGCTAAAGTTTCTCTGTGGGTTTACGAGAGTTTCCTGAGACACATATTCTTACGTACAAAGGCAGAGACAATAAATGAGGTTTAATTTTTCCCTTTCCTTTTTTTTTAAGCAAAAAAGTCAACTGAGAAATAATGGCTATATAATAACTTCAACAATTAGAGTTTCACAAGCAGATACAATCTAAAGTTTGATTGATGTTTATTTATTTTAAAATTGGAAATAGGCTTCTCATAATAATCAAGATTAGAATTCTGAAGGATTAGTTTTTATATATGGGGAGAACACAACCATTTAATGTGATGAACGTTCTGCTTTTAAATTAATGCTGTAGAATCCACAAAATCTAGCAATAACCATGAAAATGACAGTAAAAGTTTAATCATCATCATAGGCACATAGGTCTAAGTGGATCTCTAAAAGTTTCTCAAAGAGAAGAATGCTATTAAATCTACTTCTATATATCTCTGGTAAACAAAACAATCCTTAAATACATCTTTAAAAATAAAATATTCACCATTATGATTTTATAAAATAAATTAGGGTGCAATATTTTCAAACATGTGCAAGGTGACAGTCTGTGGATTCTCAGAGCAAAGTTTCTTCATAGTATGAATCCATTTTCTAACAAGCCAGGTGTCACTGAGTGTCACAGACTGCTCACTGCACCCTTCCATCCACCCTCTCCTTTTGCCTGTTAGTTTTAGGCCATCTGCTTCTTCAAGCTTTATAGGCAAATGGCCCGGAGTTGGAGGCCAAGTTGTGTTTTGCAGAAAGGTATGCTCTTGAGTAACTACCAGTCAATAGAATGCTCCTGATAGTGATACAGTATAAGTATTTCTCAGGCTTTTTCTTTCACCCCTTCTCTGTCTAGAAATAATGACAAATGGAGACATCAACTCAGACACAGAGGCGGAATGGACATATCCAGACAACTCACCTCTGAATATGTAAGAAAGAAATAAACTTCTCTGGGTCACTTTGTTACCCAGCTTAGACACCAAAAACCAATATTTCATCAAAGCCCAAAGCCCTATCTTAATATCAAATATTAAGATAGGCTAGTTTGTACTTACATTATGTATCCTAAAAGAGAAGAGGCAAAATGTATACTGATCCCCCAAGGAATACAAAAGAACTCCACTTAAAAATGAACTGTTCAATAACTATGGCTTTCTGATCTTGTTCTCCATTTGCCAATAAAGGGTTGGGCAGGTAGCTCAGTGGCATAAGCACCTGCCTGGCAAGAGCAAGGTCCCAAGTTTGATCCCTGGTACTAGAAAAAAAAAAAAAAAAACTACTCACAGATTCCATTTGCCAATAGGTTCATAGAGGGTCAGAGCCTTATACTTGGATATGCCATGAAATTTGGTAGTCATTAGAGAATTCCAAAATCTAGCACTAACATAAGGAGCCAGGGGTTTTAGTTAACATTATTGGCCTGTCTTTACATAGTGCATAGGTTACCAACAGTCCAATAAAAACAGGGAATATGTGAGTAAAGTGAAGTCCAGCAGCAGATAATCTCTAATGAAAAGTAATCTGAGGTCAATTATGTTATTGCCACAGCCATTAATATTCATAATTACCTACTGTAACAATGATAAAGTCACATAAGAACCAGGTTTCTGATACTCAGTTTTTGTTTTGTTTTGTTTTGTTTTGAGACAGTGTCATGTTATGCAGTTCAAGCTGGCCTTGAACTCACAGCAATCTTCCTGCCATAGTCTCCCAAGTGCTAGGATTATATGTGCATCACTACTCCCAGCTTATAATATTCTTGAATGGCTTTATAAATCAGTTGCAGAGGACCAGCCAGATAGCTCAGCAGATTAAAGTGCCTGTTTAGGCAGATGCAGGGCCTGAAGTTTGATCCCCATTGCCAGCCCCACCCCTGGGGCATGCTAAAAGGGCAAATGAGACTGGGTGTGGTGGCACACACCTGTAATCCCAGCACTTGGGAAGCTGAAAACAGGAGGATCACTACAAATCCAATCTACGCAGTGAGACCCTGTAGACCCTGTACTAAACATATAGGAAAATAAAAATATATATATAAGTCCCATTTCATTCAAAAATATTAGTTCAATGAGTTCAATTGGTCACCCAGGATTTATTTGTTCTTTTTTCCACTCAGTTCTGAAAATAAAGTAGGGTGCAATATTTTCAAATATGTGCAAACTGACAGTCTTTTCTTGATCACCTTGCAATTTTGCTCAGGGGTCTCTAAGCAGATCTAATTATTCAACTTTTTCAAGGAAAACATTTAATGCTCTGAAACATACATATTTATTTATTAAATATTAAATAAAAATATATTATATATTATAAAATATTCACAATTTAAATCCCTTTTTTTCCTTTTTTTTTGGGGGGGGGGAGTGGGTACAGGGGATTGAACTCAAGACCTTGCTCTTGCCAGGCAGGCACTTACGCTTCTGAGCCATCTTCCTAGCCCTAAATCCCACTTTTGAAAGATAACACAAAAAAATAAATGCACAAATAACTCCTCGTGCTTCCTTCCTATCTCCTAAGAGATAATCTTGAATGTATCAGACATCCCATTTCCAAGAACAAGGAGATTTATGTAATCTGTATATTAATCTCTCTCCTGTATGTCTTTCAAATATCTTTCCAAGTAAGTTCCAGAAAGCTTCTCACAAACAAGCATCCAGTGTGAAATAGCACTCTGAAGTCGAGAAGAGCCACAGCCGTGAGCACTTAGGACGCACCGCGAGCACAGAGACAGACAGCTGGCTCTCCGCTGAAGTGGTCTGAGGCCCAGTGTCCTCCCTGCCATGCAGGACAGTCCTGGCTAAGGCCTGAGTTCACCACTTTTCCCATCCCCATGTGGCCGGCAGAGGCCAGAGATGCTGCCAAAACTGAAAACAAGAATCACTTTACTAATCAGACACCATATTTGTACTAGTGTTTTCTTTATTATCATAGACTGTTATGACAGACTTTATAAACTGTGGTTGGTAGAGTTGGATCACTAAGAGGCTTTCAAAGTTCTGTGCTAAAGGGGAAAAAAAGCCAAGAGAATCTAGCCACAAACAAAAAAAGAGGGAAAAACAGCATTACTTGTCTGACCAGAGATGGGCTGGGTAAACACTACTTCTGCACACACATAATGTGATATTGTGCTTATGTCTGGCATTTACCACTGGATGGCTGATCTCTCAATGATGACTGAAGCCACACATGTAATTTTGTTTCATGGATTCACTCAATATCTACGTTAGAACTAAAGCTAAGACACAAACTTACTTATGAATGCTTAATACATCCTTCCTATTTATACATCTAACCTATTTTTAGCACTGGCAAGCAAAATAAGAAATTTAATTATTTTGGCAAGTTGTACAGAATGGTAAGGGCTACCACATTCGACAATTGATTAATTTGCCTGGGGGTAGAGAAGTACAAAGCCTTGGGAACAGGAAAAGGTATGGCTAAGTGTCTAGAACCGTATGTGCAGCTGATGGACCCTGGTTGGTTCTAATAACAAGGAATGGACAACCTTCATTTTCCTAATGATCTGTCCTGGGAGGAAAATGATATCTTTTATCTCTAGTACACATTTCTATATTTTGATAATTGATGCATTATACTAATGCACATGACTGAATTGTAGCAGTTCCTTATTCTTTAGTGGGGATCATGTATATATTTTATTGCCCATGCAAAAAAGCTAAAATCCTATGCTACAACAAAAACAAAAGTGAAACTAAGGAAATAAAGTTCTACTCATTCTGTGAGCCACACTCATCTATGTATAATTAAGGCTGTGTGCCTTCTATAAAAGCCTTCTATAAAACCCTGCACAAAAATCTTCCATCTGGCTGGCCAGGTACTACTAGTACTACTCGGCCGGCACAAGGCACCGTATCTCTAATGGCTACTACAATAGTCAAAATGTTACCATTGCTGTTCATAGCACCTTTAATGCAAATCAGTTGATGATACTATCTAAGCAATTACTCAGAAATCTCAAAGGAAATAGGTCAATGGACAGGTGAATTATGATGGGCAGGAAGTGAAAGAAAAGACCACTGGAGCAACTGAAAGTTGATGGGCTGTGCTGCCTGGGATTTGCTTTCTCTTAAAAGATGATTGAAGGACACACACTTTATTTATTCATTTATTTTTTGTATTTTAAGGAAGGGTCTACAGGATGTTTGGGATCCCACTACTAGATTGGACCTGTAGTGATCTGCCTGTTTATGGCCTCCCAAAAGCTGGGATTACAGGCATGCACCTTCTCAGCGCACCCCAGGGGTGGGGCCAGCACGGCAGGCATGAGGTTTGAACCCTGACCCCTGCACCTGCTTGCAGGCACTGTAATCCACTGACCTATTTGGCTGGCTCTAAAGGACACACACTTTAAAGACAGTAAACAGATTGCTCAAAATATCATTGTTTTAGCTTGAGCTACAAAGTGAGCTTAAGGCCATCCTGAACTGCATAGTGAGACCCTGTCTCAAAAAGACATAAAAAAAATCATTGTTTTAATAATCCAAACTATTTTATGTTGCAATAAATACTATCATTTTGTATAGTGTTGTCTTTATCTCGTCCAATTCCACATTAAATATCTCCGTAGTTTTCTAGCTTTTCTCTTATAAGCTGGAACATTTTTTGTTAAATTTCTTTTTAGAACTTTTTTTTACAAATTATTAATAGTCTCTCATTCATATTTTCTAATTAATGTCGAACATGAGGACATCTACCGATCATCACTGACTTTAATGAACTGATTTATTTTGTTTTGCCTGCAGCCTTTCAATTTCTTTGAACTTTCCCAAGTGCACAATCCTATCACATACAAGTAAGGCCTTTTCCTTTCCTCTAATTTTTTTTTTCTTATTTCAGTGTCTCATGCTATTACATTTGTTAGCACCTTTAGAACAACATTAAATAATGTGGGGACAATGGACATCTTTATTATGTTCCTAGGGCTGGAGATAGCTCGGTGGACAAACACCTCCCTGGCAAGTGCAAGGTCTTGAGTTCAATCTCCAGTACAAAAAAAAAAAAAAAAAAAAAAAAAGTTCTATTATGTGCCTATTAAAATTTAGAGAAACACTCTAATTTTTCATTTTTTAATTTGAGATATCCATGGTGCTATCAAGAATCCATCTAACTGTATATTTTCCAACAGATCTTAAACATCTGAAATAATATAAAAATTTTTTCAATCAGTTTTTAGGCTCTAACAGATTTTTCTCTCTTTATTAATTAAGACTGACCTCTTCTTGCATTCTCATAAGTGTTATTTGTCATTATTTATTTTCAAAATTATCCTGATTGAACTTACTTTTCATCCATAAGAAACTTAAAGGATATTTTTAAGAGCCAAGACATCAGTAAAATTAAAAGCAAGGACTTCATTTTAAGAGGATACAAAACAGGTCAATCCAAACAGCAAATCAGGACATAATCATTTGCAACCCAGAATTATATCAGTAAGGGATTCAGCTTTGGACTAACAGAGTAATCCCTGGCATATGTAAATAATTATTTATAGGTACATTATTTTGTATGCGAGAAATTTACAAATGGGGTAAAAAACTGACTAACAACACGTAAGTAGAGCAATGAAAATGAATAGATTAGGACAATATTTGCTTTTACAATTCAGAAATTAGAATGTAAAAAGATCTATGGATTTAAAACCACATTTTAGGGCTGGGAGATAACTCAGCAGGCTGAGCGCCTGCCTGGCAAGCACAAGGACCCAAGTTCAATCCCTGGCATCACATGCCGTGCCAGCCCTGGAACCCCAGGCACGTGGTGCTTGCCCTATAACTGGACATGGTGGCGCATGCCTGTTATCCCAGCACTGGGGAAGCTGAGACAGGAGGATCATTGTAATTCTGAATTGCAGAGCCCCTGTATCTAATTAATTAATTAATCAAACCACATTTTATGCAACTATCACATAAAGAGAAGTATGTATTGAAAAAGTGATTTTCATAAATAATGCCATTTCCTTATACACATTAGAATATGTATTTTATTCATTCTATGATACACTTAGTCTTACAATGTAGTATTCCTAAAATTAAGATGCAACTAGGATATAGTATGATAGAGTTTAATTTGTCCTTACACTTTTTTTTTTTTGTACTATAAATCAAACTTAGGACCTTGCATTTGCCCGGCAGGCGCTGTGCCACTGAGCTATACCCTTGGCCTTTTTTTCTGTTTTAATGGTACACATTGTAATGAAATGAGTCAAAACTTTATTTCTTCAACTTGATAAAGCAGGCCAAATCTTAACTTTATGAGTGCAAAACATTTACATTCACAGAATAACTTCATCTCCTTACCTCTACCTCTGATTGAGGCAACTTTTTTCATTAAATTTTAATTTTTATTGGTACATATTTGCAGCTCTTAAGAAATATTACTTCATATGGATTAAAGTTAACAAAATGAGTTTCGAGAACTTCTCAATTTACTCTTAAATGATAAGATGCAACCCAAGAAGCTGCAAAACAGATTGGACAGACAGACGGATGCCTAAACACACATAAATGTGCATACAGATATGCATTGCAAATGGGCATTCCACCCTGGAGTCAATGAATTTCTACTCATTTTTTGGTGAAATCAGTAAGTAAAATAATCCTAAGTCTACAAACTTTTCAGGTGGTTTTATTCAGGAAAAGAGAACAGGCAGCTGCATAGTGCTTCTCAACTGAAGGTATGGGTGAAATCTTTTGGTATTCTTTGTTCCCCTCTCCTCTCTTATAACTCAACTCTCAGAAAATAAAAACACAGACAAGAGTTTCCACCTTGCGAATGTCCTTTTCTGCTCTGCACGCTTAGTTCCTTACCACACGAGACAGCACAGGACCAGCTAGGATAGCTTTTCGTCAGAGCCATGGAGCACATATGTGGAATAAAGGAGCACAAAACCAAACCTAAAGGGAACAGCTACCAGAAAGTCCTGTGAACCTGCAGGACAGTTCTCTGCAAAGGAATTCCAACTGTCACACTGATCCAACTACTAATGTTATCTTCTTTCCAACTGTCTTTAAAAAGAAAAGCATATTTTTATAAATACCTCAGGATGCCATAACCAACTATTATCAACTTCAAAAAATCTGTCAATATTTTAAGACACTCTCTTTCACAAATTATTAGAAGAAAAAGAAATAGAGTGAATAGCACTTAACAAGTGTTGACACTGAATAATGACAGAGTCAGCAGGGCCCTGCTCTGCTATGTCAGTGTGGACTTACCCTTTGCACAGCACCTTGAAAGGCCTGTTTAATTCTCCTACACGAGTCAGGTATTAACTTTGTGTCTTCACTCTCCAGAGCTGTGTCTTGCAAATCTGCATTTTCATGGAGTCTCAAAATTCTATAAATGCAGTGAGTGCTGTCTTCTGATATTCTATTAGGATCCATCTGGGGGTAAGGGGCAAACATTAGAATGGTAATTAGTACTTACTCTGTTAGTTGGCAAAGTGTATCTTGAGAATAAAAAGTTCATTTTTAAAATTAATAGCTAATATAATCACCTTCTAGCCAATGAAATGTTGGCTTCTAACCCATTTTGATAAGGAACTATCATCCATACAAAAAAGAAACATGGTCCTGTAGTGGATTCCAGCAGCAGTGTGATTCACTTGGAACTTCTCAGGACTGTCGGAACTACCTACCAGTTCTCATATTGGAAGGGGATCAAGGAAATCATACGTGACGAGCACTGATAGTTTTTTGCCCTTAGGACGCATACAACATGCCCAAAGCCAGTTGTCTGGGCATTTCTGGATATTCAAAGCATGAAGCCTACATTAATCAGACAAAATTAATTTCATCTTCAATGTTTTCCTGTCCTTTTTTTAAATCAATGAATATTTAATCAATGAAAGAAGAGGAAGGGAAACCATCTTTTAGTTCAAGGCAAAACCTTAAGTCAGAAGCATAATTTTTCTTTCACATGAAACTTCCATCAGTGTTTCTCAACCTGGAGTTTTTGGGAACATGTATGAGTGATACTCAGTGTCACATAAGGGTGGAGAAGTTAATGCTGAAATGCTTTAGTATAAGGGAGAAATTGTCCCACCTTCAATATCCCCCATGCAGTTATTTGCTGGCTGCTTGGTCTAGACAAGTGTCAAGCATGAAAGTTTCCTTTCACACCACTTTACAGAGTCCTGTCAGGGGCCTGAAAAGCCCTTGCAGCAGTTTCAACAGTGACATAAAAAGTAGCAATAATTAGTTATTGGTTGTACTGATGATAATAGTTTAAACTGTCTTTTTCCCCAAAAATTCATATGCATTTGCTTATTAGTAGATACAAAGAAGACAAAAAAAAAGAATGACAAAGGAAGGAAGGAGGGAGGGAGAAGGGGCAGGGGAGGGGAGGGGAGGGGAGGGGAGGGGAAGGGAAGGGAGGGAAAGGCAGCAGGTTTTCAAGAGTGACAGCTGTGCTGGTGGAAAGGCAGCCAGAGAGGCTGGCATGTACATTTGGGGAGGCTGAAGGAAGGAGTTAAAGGGGCAAAGAACTCATATTATTGGTACATTTTGAATATGGTCACAGAGATGTCACATATTCTACAAGCAACTTTTTCGAGAGGTTTTTGTTTTGTTTTGTAAACCCAAATATGAATGCTATGTGATAAATACACAGCACAAGCCACATGCTATTTTCTTTGTGGCAGGGTTAGTAGGAAAGAGCCAATCTTCACCAGATCTAGTACATATATTTAAAAAAAATCTAGCCCCAGGCAATCTGAAACATTCATTTAACTATTAAAACATGAATTAAAAAGAATTTTAAGTTACTGTAATTTTTACACTATTCTGGGCATTCTCAATGAATTCTCAATAAACTTAAACTACTTTTTCTTGAGAATTTGCATAGCTCCTTTTCCCTATCTTTAAACTAAAACAATTGAACTGGTTTCTTTTATTTTTTTTTAAACTATGTAATGTAAATATGTTCCTGACACCAAATGGTTTTATTTTAATGAAATAACATTCAGACTCTGAAATCACATTCTGACTCTACCATTATTCACCCACAACTTGAAAAAAACTATTATTTGGGACCAAATTATAATTCAAACACGTTAATATTCAAGCAAAACACACTAACATGGTGACTAGCCAAATTGAGTCTACCCTCTTAACTAGAATTATAAAAGAAAGCTCTTAAATGTATAAGGTAGGAAGCATTACAGACTGAACTTCATGCACACAACCCAACTTCTACAATTACTATCTCATGACCAATCTTGTTTCATCTATAAGCTGTTGTCTCTATCCCTTCACATCAATTATTTTTAAATAAATTCCAAACAACTTAACATTACATTCATAAATACTTCAGAGCATCAATTATTTTTAAATAAATTACAAACAACATTACATTCATAAATACTTCAGAATTTGTTGATAAATGATCAGATTCCCCCACTCAGTGAAATATAATGAAATCTACTGGAGTATTCATATGAACACATTACTCCTAATACTTTTTTTTTTTTTTTTTTTTTTTTTTTTGGCAGAACCAGGTATTGAACTCGGGCGCTTGTGCTTGCCAGGGAAGTGCTTATTCCACTGAGCCATCTCCCCAGCCCCCCAACTACTTCTTTACTGAAGGAGATGACCTTTTAAAAATGCAGTACAGAATTGGGTTCTGAATAATAATTAAAATAGTTTGCATATATTTCAGAGAAACCCAATCTTCAAGTCAATTAGAAACATTGTACCTAGAAATCGAATTCGCCAAATGAAAAATGTGGAGTGAAGCTTCTTAAATCACATGTTTAACCTAAGAAAAGCTTTTGATGTCTCATTATACCTATGCCATCCAGATTGCTGGTATAATCAGGACAGACCTCCCAGCCCACCAGGCCATTGGAATGCCTTCCAGAAAGTTGAACATCTGTAACCAGAGCCCAGCTGGTCATTCTTTCCTATGTGGTCATGTCAATTCCCATGGTTCTTGGCAAGGTAAACTGTCATGGTCCTAGAACTCATCCATTTCCTACTGTTCTTTCTACCCTGAACGCTACTATTAAAAAGTCACAAAAGACGTTATAAAGGATAGGAAGTTGAGCACTACTGCCTCTTTGATCCTGCTGTAATTTTGGACCAAGAATTATAATTACCTTTTGCTGTGGGCAACTGTGGACCATCAGTTAGCTGGCACCACGCACAGAGTACGTGGCCACAGTGTGCAGCGTGATTAAATCCTAGTCCACAGCATTTCAGAACCTGCACAGTGTGCACTCTCAATATATAAGCACTAAGTAGGGGTTAACAAAATGCTGGATGGGACATAAATGGGTAAAAAATTCATTCTTGACTGCAACACATTGCAAAGAAAGAAGAAAATTTAGTCAACTTTCATAAAGTTGTATAATCCATGTGGGAAAAAAAAAAAAAAACACTCAAAAACTGTCTTAGAAAAAAAATTGTCCCAAAAAGTAACACTATGTTTTATTAATGTACAAACACAAATTTTCTAAAGTAGTGTTCGTGGCATTTCTATTTTTGTTTAAATTGATAACCATAAATTTTGTAACTAGTGTTATAAAATGCAAGCTAGTGGATAATGAATACTTAACAAAAAGCCTATGGCTAAAAAAGCAGGAGTTTGAGACCCTAGCCCTCATCAAAAACCCTACAATCCAGGCAGTTCCATGTCTTGATCGACTCAGTTTGGGTAGTAATCACCTTTAAAACGAAAACCAATGAAGTCCAACTCCAACTTTATATTCCCATTAAAAAACAAAAAAAACTGCACAGTCAGCCCCCCACTTCCTCTGAGAAACAGTTCACAGCACCAGACAAGAATATTTGAATGAATCCAACCAACTGCACTGCAATTTCCAAGAACGCAGAGAGCATAAACCACCAGAAAGCATAATATTACACATTTACCCTTCCTTTCTACTGTCTCCCGGCAGTTCTGAGTCTTTCCGCAGAGCCTCTTCATCTTTTCAAAGGCACCCGGGTGACTCGGGGAGCAGCGAGAAGCGTGCGGTCGCGCACACCTCGCTTCCTTCCTCCGCCTACCTCGCAGGCAGGCACGTGGGCGCATCCTCTTCCTTCAGCCCTAGCGCCCCACCGTCCGGAGCGGGCACCCCTGGCGAGGCCGTCGTTCCGCCCAACCGGGGACCTCGAGGGCCGGGGCCCCGAGCGCCGCCCCAGCGCTGCCAGCGCCCGGCCGCCTGCAAACCCAGCCCCAGGAGCCCGAAGCCACTGAGGGCTGGCGGAACGGGCAGGGGTCGATGCCCACATGAAGGCACTCCTGTTCTTCTCCCCCAAGCAGACTTCAGTGGGTTCTTAACTACCAGTGAGAAATGGAAAGAGGAGAAAGCGCGCGATCACTCCCAGAAGAGGTGAGCAGCCGGTGCTGTTCCCGCTGGGAGAATTCGAAGTCCGCGTCCGGCCGGGACTGCCCGGCCTCGCGGCGCGGGAAGATGGGTCAGCGCGTCCTGCATCCCCGCGCCAGGCGGGCCCCGGGACGCGCGGCGGCCGGCCCTGCCTCTGTCTGCGTCTCCGTCGCGGTCACTTTCCTCTCCTGAATTGTCAAAATCTGGGGAGCCGGACGCGGTTCCCCCCGCCCCGGACGGGAAGACGCGGCGCGCGGGCCGGCGACACTCACCTGCGCTCGGAAGTACAGGAACAGCGCCACGCTGCAGACCACCTGGCCCAGCCCCAGCCCCAGGAGGGCCACGAGCATGGGGCGGGAGGCCGCGGGGGGCGGGGACGGCGCGGGGGGCGGCGGGACGTGCAGGGCACCCTCGTGCGGGGCGCCGGGGCCCCCGCCGCCCATCTCCTCCGCGCCGCGCAGGTACTTGGTGTAGTCGCGGCTGGCGCGGCGCATGGCGCTCGCCCGCCCGCCCGCTCGCTCGGGCGCTCGGCTCCCGCGGCCGCTCCCTCCTTAGCCGTCTGCCCGCAGTGACTCCAGGAGCAGCCACAAGACAGGCTCGGGGCCAGGCGGGACCTCGACGGGGAGCGCTCGCCTTGCCCGGCGGTGGCTCCTGGGCAGGGCGCTCCGGGCAGCCCCAATTCTTATAAACCGCGGCTGGAGGGTTGGCCTCGGGAGCCAATCGGCCCTGTGAGGCTGACTCTTCCACGCCCACCCCGGGCTCCCCTTCCTTCCTCTGCCACCCCCTCTTCCTCGCTCTCACTGAGTGGCCTCTTCCTCCTCCAGAGCCCTGGAGGAGGAGGATACAGGTGGGTCCAGGGGTTCCAGATTCAACTGGCCCGTCCTCAGTCACCAGGTGGAGATCCGAGGGTGGGTCTGGGAAGCTGTGGGCGATTTTTTCCAAAAGGATAAGGGTTGCATCGTGGACATTCCCCCGAGCCCGGAGTCTCTCTGGGCCTCAGGCCCCGTAGGACTTAGTTATAAACAGTGATGTCTGAAGATCATTCCTGTCCGCCCTTTCCAATACTTAAGAACCTTTCAGATTTGGTCTGTACCAGGTTCCAAATGATTTTGGAAAATTCCCAAGTCCTTTCCCAAATCCCTGATTCTGCATTTCCCAAGCAGCTTTGAAGGAGGCACTTCAAAGTTTGAAGGTAGCAGCAGTGAACCTGTAGACACCAACAGGGTCCTGTGAAAAAAACCCTTTCCAATACTTAAGAACCTTTCAGATTTGGTCTGTACCAGGTTCCAAATGATTTTGGAAAATTCCCAAGTCCTTTCCCAAATCCCTGATTCTGCATTTCCCAAGCAGCTTTGAAGGAGGCACTTCAAAGTTTGAAGGTAGCAGCAGTGAACCTGTAGACACCAACAGGGTCCTGTGAAAAAAGGAGAAAGATGAGATTGTGCAGGAAGGGGGCGAAGGACGTGAAGCCAGAAACAACCAATCCGGAGGACTGGGCAACACTCAAGACAAAGCGTACTCAAAGCTGGTGGCAGAGTTACACGTTGTTTGACTGTAAAGAAACTTCCCAGAGCCTTTTAAATGCCTCTATTCAAATTGTGCCCCTTGGTTTAAAAAAGGAAAATACACACATTAGGCATGTATCCGTGTCTTCAAAGGGAGGGAGAAGAGTTGCTGGCCCATTTGGACACCTACAAGATCAAAATACAGTTTATGCAGGCATGAGGAAAACCCATTATTCTGTACAACTCATACACTAATACAGAAAAGGAACTTAGAGATGTTGTCACCTTTTTATTTTATTTTATTTTATTGTTTTTATGTATTTAGTACAGGGTCTACAGGGTCTTACTACACAGGTCAGACTCCTAGTGATCCTCCTGTTGTCAGCTTCCCAAGCATTGGGATTATGCTTGGGAAGTATGCTTGGGAAGGTATATGTCACCACACCCAGTCTCTCCAGAGAGAGATAATAATATCCCAGAAATAATACTTATTTCTTTTACCTTTTCTCTAACTAGTTCTCTAGTGGGTACTTCAATAGCTTAACATTTAGCACAAATGACATGTCTCCGACTTATTAAGACACATCTTAATGGAATACTTCGACCTCCTTACATGTGCAGGAAGAGTGATCAGGTTGGAATTAAAAATAAATAACTCTTACAAATGAATTTTTTTAATCAAAATTCAAATACGTGAAAGCTATTTTCTTTTCCTTTTCTGTACCAGAGATTAAATTCAGAATCTTGCACTTGCCAGGCAGGCACTTAAGCCACTGAGCTATCTTCCCAGCCGGCCTCATGAAAGTTTAACAGGGAAAGAAAAACACTTTTGAATTCCAACAGAGAAGCAATTAACATTCTATTCTGATCTATTCTGTTCTGTTCTGTTCTGTTCTGTTCTGTTCTGTTCTGTTCTGTTCTGTTCTGTTCTGTTCTGTTCTGTTCTGTTCTGTTCTTTCATTTATTTAGAGTCAGGGTCTGGCTAAATAGTTCAGGCTGGCCTTCAACTCTTAGCACTCCTCCTGCTTAGGCCTCCAGAGTACTGGGATTACAGGTGTGTGCCACCTTGCCTAGCTTTTCCATTCAGTTCTTGTCCTGTTCCTACCTTGTTAACTTTAGAAAGTAAATTTGTCTTTTTTTTCTTCTCCTCCTTTTTTTTTTTGTCCTTTACTTGAGCAGTAATTTTATTTTCATTGTTTATATAAATCTTTATTAGGATCAAATATGTTGAAATGTGTTATAACTAAACCAAAAATGACTTACCTTCCATTCTTTTTGACTTTTCCTAGAACAGCATTTTGTTTGTATTTATTATTCCTTGAAATCATGATCTTCAGGTTACAAGAGTTCCCTCAGATTTCTAAATCTCTTAGATGACTTGACCTATGAGCTTTGTATCTTGGACATTATATTCCATCCCTAAGAGTTCTTCATTGGACTTTCATGCTACTTGGCAATTATTTTGCAAAAGTACTCAAAGGATGTCACCCCATTGTACTCTGGTTTCCACAAATTGGATTAGAAACTCCATTTTTATCTACCGCTGCTCTTTCTGAAGTACTGAATCTTTCTTGGCTATTTATGTATTCATTTCTCAGCATTTCATTCCCCAAATAACATGGAAACATATATTCAAGGATATTTTCTCTATAATACTCATTATCTGCGGCATCATTTGGTACAATAAGTGCACAGTAGCTACTTATTGAATAAAAAAATGCGCAGGCATATTCAAAACCTCTGCCGCACCACTTCCCCCTTGAATTAGTCACATTTCCACACTCATCCCACTTCCTCCAGGTATGCTCACTTTTGAACAGTTCTGTAGACACTAACAGTCCTCTCTTTAAAAAAGCAAAACTGTGTATTGTTGACATTCCAGAATGCCTTTCAAATATTGTTATGAAGTCTAAACTCTTGACATTAAAACCCTCCAGTGAGGCTGGCCAAATAGCTCAGTGGATTAAAGAATATGCTTCCAGATATAGGGGCCGAGGGTTCAATCCCCTGGCCTGCCGTGCTGACCCCACCCCTGGGGCATGCTGAGATGGCAACTGAGACTGGGCATAGTGGCTTGTACCTGTAATCCCAGCATTCGAGAGGCTGTAAACAGGTGGATCACTGGTAGTGAGACCCTGAACACCCATAGATCCTTCCCTAAAATACAAAAAAGAAAAGAAAAGAAAAACCCTCCAATGGTCATTCACAAGTTGGCTCAGGTTCCCTTTGTGTCACTTCACACGCTGCCTTAGTGCTCTCTCCTTCCCACACCTCCATGTCTCTCCTAGTTCTTCCTCTTTCAGCTTAAGTGTCACTTACTCAGGAGTCCTGCTTTTCTCTCCTAGGCTAGGTAACTCCCTCTGCTTCTTTCCTTCTCTGCCACCTTAACTACTCTTATGGAGCTCAAGCACTCATTAGTCCCTCTATAGACAGTGAGAAGACACTATGCACAGCATTGCACAAAATCCAAGGAACATGATGAACCGTAGGGCTCACATGCTGGTAAGAAAATAATATTGAACAAATATTTACAGGAAAAAAATGTGAGACAGGAATAAATAGCAACCATCAATATATATGAACCAAATATGGAGTACCAACAATGTAAGACAAATTCTAAAGGATGAAAAATCAAGTATGCAATAACACAATTTTCCTGGGGAACTGTAATATGTCATTGTCACAAAGGGATAGATCAACTATGCAAAAAATCAGCAAAGAAATAAAAGAACTAAACCAAATTTGTAAACAAAGGAATTTTAGACCTTCGCAGAGTGTTCCACCCAACAACATCAGAATATAGATTCTTTTTAGCTGCACATGGGACATTCTCTGAAATAGACTATATACTAGCCTATAGAACATGTTTAAGTAAATGCAAAGGAATTGAAATTATCCCTTGAGGGGGCTGGGGAGTTGGTTCAGTGGAATAAGTGCTTCCCTGGCAAACACAAGGACCTGAGTTCAATCTCCAGTTCCGCTAAAAAAAAAAAAAAAAAAAGAAATTATCCCTTGAATATTACCTAACCATAGTGCAATGAAATTAGAAATTAATGACAAAAGAAACTGCAAAAACTCAATAAACATATAAAAATTGCATAACACACTCCTGATAAAATAATGGATCACAAATAAAATTGAGAAATTAAACAATATCTACAATCAAAAACAAACACAACTGACTGGAAGTTGGGATATAATGAAAGCAGCCCAGAGAGAAATTTATAGCTGTGAATTATCATGTGAGGATAACAGAACAAACACGAGAAAAAGTCCTTATACTGCATCTCGGGCTTCTAGAAAAAGAAGAGCAGGTCAAGCCCAGTGCCCAAGAAGGCAGGAAATTATAAAGACAAGAGCTGAAATTAACACAATGGAGATGAAGAAAACAAACAGAAAGAATTATAAAAGAGTTGGTTCTTTAAAAGAATAAATAAAATTGCTAAAACACTAGCCAATAATATCCAAAAAATGAAAGAAAATACTAAAATTCATGCAATATGGAATTAAAAAGGAGAAATGACTACAGATCTGGTGGAAATTCATATTATCACTACCTCCTTCAAAAATTTTTATTCACATAAAATAGCAAGCATAGAAGAAATGGACAGATTCCTTTATATGGATGAATTACTAAAACTGAATCAAGAAGATGCAAAATTCTGAATAACCTAATATCAATGAATGAAACTGAAAATTGAATTAAAATCTACCAACAGTGTTGGGGATTTAGCTCAGCAGCATAAGTGCCTGCCTGACAAGTGCAAGGTCCTGACTTTGATCCGAGGTACAAAAAAGAAAGAAAGAATGAATGAACAAACAAAAGAAAGAGACAGAGATCAATAGCATTTCTATATACTAGAACCTACCAATAAAGAAGGATTCATGTAAAATATTTACCAAAGAAAAATTCGTTGCATGTAAGCTATATGATGAATTTTGTTATATAACTGTAGAGTGTGCTTCTGATGAAGTCATAGCTAAATTCTACAAGAAACTTAGAGAAGATTTAATGCCAAAACTCTTAAACAAAATAGAAAGGAATGAAATTCTAACTTGTTCCTGAAGGCAAGTATTACCCTGATACCAAAACCAGAGGAAGACCTAACCAAGAAGAGAATTACAGGCCAATCTCCCTAAAGAACAGAGATGGAAAAATATTCAATAAAATACTAGCAAACATAATGGGACTAGTATGTAATCAAAAAGATTACATACCATGAGCAAGTAGGATTCATCCCAGGAGTACAGATAAGGTCCAATATATGTAATATGCTAAATCAACAGAGACAAAAACAAATCACATTATCAACCAAGATGCCCATCACCAGAGGAATGGATGAAAAAGATGTGATAGTTTTATACAATGGAGTGTTACTCAGCTATAAAGAATGATAAACTCAAAGCCTTTATATTTAAGTGGATGCCACTTGAACATATCCTCATAAGTGAAATAAGCCAGACACACATGTGTAAATATTGTATAATCTCCCTAGTGTAATAACTCAGAAGAACAAATACAAATAGAAAGGTAGAACATACTTAAAGGAAAGCAAGAACTTGAAGACTAGACAATGAAGAGAGAGCAAGGAGAAGAGCTAGGAAACACAACAGAGGCAAAGCCATACAGTTGTACGTACAAGATGGGCAAGGCAATGATCCTCAGAATCTTCAGAAGATTTTTTGAATCTAGCAGTTAATTGGAAGGATTCTCACCCTGACTAACTATATGTGCTGATACCTTTGAACTAAGCAACTGCACTGAAGATGACAATTTGTAGTAGTAGGTTCAGTCTGGGAGTGCCTGTCATTCTGGTCTTCTGAATAGGTGCTGCTTGTCATGACATGCCATTGCTGCTGAGCTGTCTCTCGGGTAGATGTTTGCTTAAAAAGGAGGGGGGTGGTGAATGAAAGTAGGAGAGATGAAAAGGAGTGATGTGGACTGTCCTGCTACAGTGCTGTATGTGGTTAGATTTCTAAACTTATATGTAAACATATATAATTGTTTATTCCTATTTTTAAAATATATTTTAACTTTTTAAATTTTTTTACGATGTATTTTGTAGGGACTTTAACATATCAATACTTGATGAAAAATACTTGTTCTATGTTAAGCCTAAGATGTTTGATAAGCTTAATAGCCTAGGTTGTACAGTAATAACAATAAGTTTCTCTTCTGGAGGGTAACAACCTAAGTTTGCAGACCAAAAATTAGAGAAAAAGGAGGGTCACAAGGATAGCCAGTGTTTTGGCCCTAGGCTTTCAAGCTCAATTAAGACTCAGGACATGAGAACCATACTGTAACATCATGCAACTCAGTCATGTCCCAAATTTTCTGATCAAGAAGACTATGGGGCCATAGAGGAAAGTGATCCAGTAGGTAGAGTGTGCCTAAGGAGAGTCACTTGAAGAGAAAACATTCTCTCAGGCTTTCACAGAAAGCAAATTGGTCAAGCAATGACTATGACTCATCCACAAGGCTGACACAGACAAAGGATCTACAAAGTGCAGTGCAGGGTATCAGGATAAATCCTGAGGGGATTTGGCTGACCTTAATCAAATACAAAGCTATAATTCTTGTTACATAGGTCTTGCTTTATCTTGGTCTTAACCATTCAGCAGAAAAGTATTAAACCAAAGTATAAGAAGTAAAACCATATTACTATGCTGAACTGTAAAAGACTCAACTCAACAACTTCTGACATTGCCAGACATATGGAAAACCCAATACTATCATGGACTACTGGACTATTTGGGAATATTTTGCTGAATTCACACACCTATAATATTTAAATGATAAAACTAAACAAAAAAGGGGATACAAATGAATGGCTATTTTGTATCTGCATATTCAAAATAGTTAAGATAGATATACAGCTACAGTCTCTTAATTCAATGAATAGAGGGACCTGTTCTAATAGTGTTTATAAGTAGAATATCATGTCTGCATCTTGTATAACAATTAACCACTAAGAAAACAATATGCAATGTACTAGTTATTGAAACTGTCCTACTAATTTGATTTGAAACTGCCTCATTGCTATTCATTTCTCAATAAAATTATGAAAAAAATTACATGATCGCCTCAATAGATGTAGTAACAGCTTTTAATGAAGTCCAATATTCGTGCTCGCTTCGGCAGCACATATACTAAAATTGGAACAATACAGAGAAGATTAGCATGGCCCCTGCACAAGGATGACACACAAATTCGTGAAGCGTTCCATATTTTTTGTTAAGGTGTCTTAAAACTGTCTGATTGATATTTGTACTTCAATAAAATAAAAAATAAATTAAAAAAATAAATAAATTCAAGGTCAATTTTAAAAAAGCTAAAGCCATCCTACTATAAAATAATGCTCCCTAATAAATATATTTTCAAACTTCTAAAAAAATGAAGTCCAATATTCATTCATGATTTAAGAAAAAAAAAAAAAAACTACAGAAAATCACAATAGTGAAATAAATCAGACCCATGTGTGTGAACATAATATAGTCTCCCTAGTGTAAGAACCTAAGATACATAAAAGCTAGAAAGTACAATAGGATACTATGAAAGGAAAAGAAACTAGGCAAAATGAAAGAATAACTGGTATACAGCAAGGAGAAAAGAAATAACTGTGGGGGGCACCGAGGAGCTAGCTCAGTAGAATAAGCACTTGCCTGGCAAGTGCAAGGGCCTGAGTTCGATCCCTGGTTCAGCCAAAAAGAAAGAAAGAAATAAGTGTGGGAGTACTTTATAAGTATACATATAGATGGATAATTATATGTATTATTATATATTATATATAATTATACAATTATATATAATTAAAATAATTGTACTAATTTCTATTTGTTTATTGAAAGAAATGGTTAAAGTCTAATTAACTAACTCTTTGATCAATTTTGTACCCCTATATCTGATAATCTGAACAACTAATTTGAAGATAACCATATGGAATATAAAACCTGTCATCTTATTTTGAAATTCTGTATTATTTTTATTGTTTTTATTCTTAAAAAAATAAACTGAAAGAGTAAATAAAATCCAAAATCTTTAATAGATGTCGTGAAATGGAAAGAAACTGCTCAAAAGGAAAAAAAAAAAACAACTGAGAAAAGGAAACTTCACAGGAAAGACTTCTTCCAGAAAAAAAAAAGAAGGAAAAGAAATGAAAATATATGTCTATACACACACAGCATAGCTGAGAGAGTTATAGTACTAATTTCCTTTAGTTTGCTGAAGGGATCAAGTTTGCACTTATGTTATTTGAACAATATTGCATGCTTATATCTTGTAATCTGAGCAACTACTTTGAAAATGACAATATGTAATATATTAACCACTGTTAATTTCCTATTATCTTGTTTTGAAATTCTGTATCATGGATTTTTTTCTCTTTAAAGTTAAAAAATGAAACAAAGATGAGGAATTGATGCTGCATTGCTGGACAGGAAAAATTAATCCTCTACTATCAGTAATTCTACTAGACCAGCAATTTTCAAACTTTTTAGTCTCAGTACCTTTTACAGTCTTAATGAAGTCCCCAAAAAGCTTCTGTTTGTAATAGTTACTGTTATAGCCAGAATATTAGAAAGCCACATAAAATTTGAACATATTGATACATAAACACAATATGATTTTATATTTCTTAAATCTAGGTTTTAGAAGTATAAGAATGAAATTGTCTTGCAATCTTTGCCATTTGGCTTAGTGGAGTTTCAAAACCACTTCATTTATCCTATTTTATTATTTGACATCATGCAGTCTCTAGCGAACACCACTGTATACTACTAAGAGAATAAGAATGAAAAAGAAAATATCTCAGTACCCTTATAAAGTACTTTGGGCTTTGCACAAACTTTTGAAAAACGGATCTCCAAGATTTATTAGCTCCTTATCACACTTGAAAAATGTCTTAGAATAAATTTTGCCTCTGAATTGCTGTGCACACTGACCGTGCTTTTCACTGATACCGGATAAGAAAAGAGGAAGTCTTGTGGCCAGGTTAGCTTTACAAATATTGCGTTAAAATTGCTATTTTTTTTTATGCTGAGCTGTAAAAGGCTCAGATCAACAACTTCTGACGTTGCCAGTCCTATGCATAACTCACTACTACTATGGACTACTGGACTGTATTGGCTTATTTTGCTGAATTCATGTACCTACAATATTTAAATGGCAATGGAATACCCATCTCTGACAAAACTAAACAAAAAAGGGGATATAAATGAAGGACCATTTTGTATCTGTATATAGCAAATAGGATAGATAGACAACTTAATTCAATGAGAAAAACAATTTCGACTAATAATGTTTGGGTATCATGTACTGTACTATGAAAGATCACTACAAAGACAACAATATGCAATATATTAATTATTGTAACTGTCCTACTGACCTGTTTTGAAACTGTCTCATTGCTATTTGTTTCTTCATAAAAAATAATTCCAAAAAATTATTATTTTTCATGTGTAATGCATATTTTATTAGTGAAGCTATTATACAAAAGTAAATCATAAATTTCTCAAACTTTCCAAACATCTTTTTCCCTAGATGTATCAAAATTTGTTTTTTAAAAAATCTAGAAGACAAATACCTATAGGACATGAATAGACAATAAAACATGGATGGCCCATATGTCAGTAAAATAATCAGTGGCCAGGGGACCTACAGAAATAAGAAGCAGGAAGAAGAAAGACAAGGGCTAAAGCCATGGAGAATATTAAAGGCTGACAAATTGAAGGAAAGCATTTTGCATTCTAAGCCTTGTGCTGGCCATACCAAACCTTTCCACTCGCCTGGAGCTTGCTTGCAGTTTGTCCCCGTGCCTCATGGAGCCCTCGAACACATTCATGATGTGGCGCTAATTCACACCTTCCCCATGAGTGGCTATAACTACTCGCAGCGCATGTATGGCTGTTCCGTCAGGTGATTTGCGCCATCGACGGTACAAACGGATCTAATCAGTCTTTTTATAGATCTTTAATGAAATCAGTAAAAATTTGCCTACTGGGACAGTCACAGATGTACTACTGGTATTTCAGGCGAGCGGGAACATCTTAAACAATATTGACCCATTATACTCTAAATACTCTACATGGTATCTGTCACTATCTAGTTACTGCTCCTTTTACCACCCTACTTGTTCTCTTCAGTTCAATTTTTTGACACCTCCACTACCACCACCACAAACGCCAACACAGAACTCCTTGGCCATCCCTTTTCTTACTGCTATACCTTCGGTCATTCTTTTGTTATGATTGCTCTTTTCAGAATTTTCTACCTAGTTACTGGCTACCTTCATACATTCTCTTAAGGTCCTTTGTCTTTAAGAAACATTTTGTGGGGCTTGGAAGTGCAAAGACTTGAAGTCAATCCCTAGTACCTCATGCCATGCCAGCCCCAAAACCTGGCACCATGGTTCATGCCTATAATCCCAGCACTAGGGAGGCTGTGACAGGAGGATCACTATGAGTGATCAAATAAATAAATAATCCTGCATCAAATAAATGAAAATAAACATTTTTGCCACCCTTTCCAAGGTTGAATACTAATTCTCTATGATTCTGCATTACACTATATGCATAATTTTATCATAGTTCTGATATTTCATTTTATCCTCCTTACTTCTCTATTTAATCTACCAGATGTAAGGTCTTTGAGGTCAGTCCTATGATTTGAATATGGGCTATCTCCCAAGGTTTCATGTATTAAAGTACTGGTTCCAAGCCTGTGGAATTATTGTGATTGTAGAAACTTTAAGGGTTGGGGACTAGCAGGAGAAGGTTACGTCACTGGGGATGAGCTAACCTTGAAGAAGATATTGGGACTCCCTGGTTTCTCTCTCTCTCTCTCTCTCTCTCTCTCTCTCTCTGTGTGTGTGTGTGTGTGTGTGTGTGTGTCTGTCTGTCTGTCTGTCTGTCTGTCTGTCTGTCTCTCTATCTCTCTGTCTCTCTCTCTCCCTGGCTGCCTTGAGATAAGAGATTTTGTTCTATCATGTATTCAAATATCATTTGAATATCTACCATGACATTCTACTTCACCACAATCCCAAAGGCAACAAAGCCATCTAAGCATTGACTGGAAACTCTAAAGCAATGAGCTAAAATAAACCCTCCCTCTTTTAAATGCATTTATTTCAGACATCTTTTCACAGAAATAGAAGTATGACCAACACAGGCAATTATTATCTTTGTTTTCCTATTTTATAAACAGTGTTAAATAAGTGTAAGTAAAATGAGTGAACAAATTGAAAAATAAAATACACAATGTTTCTGGAATTTCTACAGCTAGCCTGCACTGGGGAAGAGGTAAAGTGCTACAGGAGAGTGTCAAAAGGGGCCCCACGCTACAGACTTCATGTTGGCAGCGGAATAATGTATCCCAAGGGCCCAACAAAATCAGCATGTGGTGTGTGAAGTGAACCTGTAGTTCCAAAGAAAGACAAGCATGATGGAAGTAGGTGGGATGAGGACGCCATTTTCTCCAAAGGGAACAGGGTAATCCCTAACAGAAGAATAGCTCTGGGTTGCTTCACTGCCAAAGCAGTAAGTGGAATAAGGGAAGAACCATCCAGTCAAGTAAATTACTGGCAGTTGGGAAGAAGGCTGGGGAAAACCTGCTGAGATATGGGAGCCGGGACCATCCAGACTCCACTCAGGTGATTGCCAAAAGCGACCCTTAGCCCTAAATACAAAGGACCAAAAGTCAGGTCTAGGACTAGCAGGGCAACCTTGACACAGCAGCAAAAACACATAAACCCCTTGTCCTACTGCAGGACAAGGCCATTCCCCTGCCAGATGATCAGTAGATGAAAGAGCTAGTAGAGGGAACAGAAGGCACTGTGCAAGATGTGGAAGGATAAAACTGTCTGGGAGAAACCCTTGTGTTCTAGTCAGGATTTTTAGGGGAAGCAATTTAATACAAGACAGACAATTTATAGTATTATAATAGTCACCCAAAGAGTCAAATACAAAAGAATGCAGGAAATCTATCTGCTCACTAGAGACTCAATGAATCTACCTGAGGGCCTGGATCTCACAGCAATGCCCTGCACAAATACAGCTGAATGCCAAGAGCCCATGCTGATGCCCTCCATGGCTCCAGCTGGAGGCCTAGAGCCCATGACAATGTCTCATGCAAGTCTGTTTCACAGATCTGCTCTGAGAAGGCCCAAAGGTTGGTGATGAAATCCAGAAAGTCTGTACTGGTGGGCTAAGGAATCTACATTGGAGCTGCAAGCAATTTCAAAATAAGGACCAGACTTCTCCTGAAAAGTACCACAGCCATTCCCAGCAACACTGAAGTCCTGAGCTCCTCTGATGATAAGAACAGCAGAGTTCATATCAGGAAAGCCTCTGGGACAAACTTCTCTAGGAAAATGAACAACACACCATCTTCCCCTCTGGAGTCAGGATACAATGCTCAAAGTGAGGGTCAGAGCTCCTCCAGAGGTACCACAGCCATCCTCAGAAACAACGGGATCCCAGGCTCCTCTAACTGTGAGAACAGCCAACCTATATCAGGAAAGTCAGCCTGCCAAGCTCCTCCAGGAGAAAGCAACACTTCTTCCTCTGCAGTTCTTTTTTTTTTAATTTATTTTTTATTTTATTGAAGTACAAATATCAATCAGACAGTTTTAAGACACCTTAACAAGACAGATTCAATAAATTAATACATTGCAAACTGTTTTCATACTGTTTTGGTATCGTACAAGGTGCATACATGATATTATATTTACAGATATTATTTTAGCAGATGTCTCTTATCAGTAAATTAAGAGTGTAGCTGCTTACTTATCTTCTTTTTATGCATGAATTATATCAAAAATTCAATAATTATTTTCCTAGTTGATGACCATAGTACTAGAAGCCGACATAATATCCTGTCCAACCACCATTAGTGCAGATCTTGCCTCTCATAGGATTATGTAGAAGCACAGGGTTATCTATCCCAACTGTACTGTGTATACACACACATCATGATTTTTCCTTTCTATATCCCTTCCTTCGTCTACACCTGTCAAAGGTGGGCACTCCATTGTCATTCAACTAACTTAGGTGCTTGAACTCGACAACACAGTTGAACACAGTCCAGCATTCCACAACAATAGTGAGTTATTCAAAGAAGTTGTCGACCATATCCATTTACAGCTCAGCTTAATATTATGGGCTCACGATGTATACTTCATTTTTATACTTTTCTGCTGGATGGTTAAGACCTAGGTAGATCAAAACTTATATACCAACACAAGAACTGTATATTTCCTATGTGGTCATTGAAGTCCTCTCAGGGTTTATCTTGTAGTCCTGTACATTATTCTGTAGTTCCTTTGTGTCATCCATGTGGATGAGTCACGGCCAATGCTTGACCAGTTTGCTCTCTGTGAGAGCTTGAGAAAAAGTTTTCTCTTCATGTGACTCTCCCCAGGCACACTATAGAATTTCAGTCTCTTTCCTCTGTAGCTCCATAATCTCCTTGTTCAGAAAATTTGGAGCTCAACTGAGTTTCATGATGTTGCAGTACAGGTTCTCCTATGTCCTGAGTCTTTGCTGACCTTGAAAGGCTAGGGCCAAAATATTGGCTGGCCTTGTGGCTCTTCTATTTCTCCAACTCTGACTTGTGATCTTAGGTTGTTAACCATCCAGAAGAAAAGCTGATTAGTATCCATTCACTTTGCCTTATCAGACTCAATTGATTTTAGTTGTTGTTGTACATTTCCTTTTGTATTTCTGCTTTCGCTTGTTATACTAGGGAGACTATACGATATTTACACATGTGTGTCTGGTTTATTTCACTTATGAGTATATGTTCAAGTGGCATCCACTTCAGTATAAATGCTTCAAACTTATCATTCTTAATAGCTGAGTAATACTCCATTATATAGAAATACCTCATCTTTTTCAACCATTCCTCATGTGATGGACATCTTGGTTGTTTCCAAGATTTTGCTATCACACATTGTGCTGCTATAAACATAGGTACACATATATCTCTATGATACAATGTATCCAGATCCTTTGGGAAAACTCCCAGTAGGGGGATAGCCGGCTTGAATGGGATTTCTAGTCCTACTCTTTTGAGGAGTCTCCACACTGACCTCCACAATGGTTGTACCAGTCTACATTCCCACCAACAGTGGAGAAGTGTTCCCTTTTCCCCACAACCTCTCCAACATTTGTTGTTGGTTGATTTCCTTATGAAAGCCATTCTTTCTGGAGTGAGATGGTATCTCAGTGTTGTTTTTATTTGCATTTCACGGATGACTAGTGATGTGGAGCATTTTCTCGTATATTTATTCACTTCTTTGATTTCGTCCTCTGAGCATTTCAGATGCCCATTTCTGAATTGGGTCTTTAAATTTGAGGGCCCTGTTTTATCTTAGTTCTTTATATATTCTAGACAGTAGTCCTCTGTCTGATTGCTTATTAGTTAGGATTTTTTCAAAATTTGTGGGTTGTCTTGTCACTCTGTTGACAATTTCTTTTGACATGCAGAAGCTCTTTAAGAAGAGTTGATCCCATTTGTTGATTCTTTCAAGAGCTTCCCGTGCGAATATATGTTTGTTCATGAACTCTTTACCTACCCCTATGTCTTCAAGAGTTCCATGGTCCTGGATAGGAAGAACCAACATCGTGAAGATGGCCATACTCCCAAAATTGTTTTACAGATTTAATGCAATCCCTATCAAACTGCCACCAACATACCCCCCAGACATAGAGAAATCAATCCTAAAATTTATTTGGAACCACAAATGACCTAGAATAGCAAAAGCAATCTTGGCCAATAAAGACAAGGCCGGAGGCATCACAATTCCTGATTTGAAACTATACTACAAAGCCACTGTGATAAAAACAACATGGTATTGGCAACAAAATAGACCTGAGCATCAGTGGAATAGATTAGAAGATGCAGAGGCATCTACGAAAACACTCAGCCATCTTATCTTCGACAAAGGAGCTACACAAGCTCACTTGAAGAAAGATAGCCTCTTTAACAAATGGTGCTTTAAAACATGGCTTTCTACATGCTGAAAACTAAAACTTGACCCAGCTCTATCACCATGCACTAAGTTAAAGTCAAAATGGATTAAAGATCTAAACATTAAAACAGAAACATTCAATCTCCTGGAAGAGAAAGTAGGAGGAACTCTCCAGTTCTTTTCACACCATTGGCAACAATCCTCAGATGGGACCTTCACACTCAGCATAATGCTGATTCAGTTCAACAGGGTGTTACAAGTTGACTTCCTGCTATCAATCCACTAAACCTAGGCTTTTTCTACTCAAGAGTGTGACAGCAATTGGAATTGCACCATAGACAAACATGGTAGGAGAAGTAGACACCCAAGACGTTGTCAGCTGAAGATCAGTCTTAGACCCCAAAACCAGAGGAAAAGATTAGCCCCTCACCCCACACAAATTCTGTTCCAAGGTCGGTAGGGACACATAGCACATCTCTGGGATCTGACTTGAGTGCTTCACCAGAATTGTGAGCAACAGAGGAATATTATCTTCTTTCTTTCTTTTTTTTTTTTTTTTTTTTGTTTGTTTGTTTGTTTGGTTTTCTTTTTTTTCAGGCAGATTAGGGCAGAGTTTTATTTGGGGTGGGTTTGGTTCTGTTTTGCTTTGTTTTTTGTTTGTCTTACTGTTTGTTCTTGATTCCTTTTTATTGATTTTTTTTCTTTTGACTAATTAGATTTTTTACCTGCATTTTTCTTTTGTTCTGTTCGTCTTTCTGTCTTCCCTCATTTCTCTCTCTCTCTTGATTTTATGATACTTTCCTGTGAATGAACATCATCTCTTTCTAATTTGCTTTAATATTCTATTGCTTTCTCTTTCATTCTCTTTTCTGCACTATTCTCCAGCCCACCCCAAACACTGTGTGATCAACTTTAGCCTTGCAGCCTCACTTCTACTACATTTTTCCTCATTTACCTTTTGTTTTATCCCCTATCCCCTATTAAATATCACTCTATCAGGGTAAAATATTTACCAAGGAAAAATGCAATGCATACATGCTCCTGCTATATGATGGGTTTTGTTATATAGCTGTAGAGTGTGTTCCTAAGGTAAAAATTACCATATTAATAGCTATAATAGTTCATCAGTTGTTGGGCTGTGCCTGATGATATTTTCATTGCTAACTGTACTACTCAGCCAAGATGTCATACATGTTGTAGTCAGTTTTTCTCACTCATATGGCAATATTGTGATTGTCTGGGGTATTAACCATCCCCATAGACCAGTACCAAAGGATGGTACTGAGCTAAATAAGTATTAACTTCCCATTTTAAATTAAATTGGGAAGGTAGGCTCTTGGAAAGACAAAAAGATCAAGAAACGCCTACTCCTGGAAAAGTAGAAAAGCACTGATACTAGGGATAAAACTATCTACCACAGAAAATTTATAAGCACAAACACAGAAAATTAAACATAGAAAATCACAAGAGGCAGAAAGAAAATGCAAGCCCACCCAGGACAAGCCCAGAGCACAAAGAAATAGAGGAAATCAGAAACCACCCGCCAGGCATGATGGCACACATGTATAAGCTCAGCACTTGGGAAATGGAGGCAGGAGAATTGTTCTGAGTTCAAGACCATCCTAGGCTACAAAGTGAGCTCCAGGCTATCCTGAAATACATAGTGAGACCCTGCCTCAAAAAGATGACAAAAATAGAAAGAAAAAAAGAAAATCACATGCAAGATCTTCCTGAAATAATAGTAACAGAACTTAAAAAATAAATAGATAAATCTATAGAAAAACTCAGGTGAAAAAAGAAATGATTTGCACAATAAAAGACACACCTAATGAATCTAGAGTGGACACAGATAAGAAAATAGAGGGGCTTAGGAAAACGATAGGAAGCATGAATGCCCAACATAGTTTGGTTGTTTAAAGTGCCTGCTTGGGCAAATTCAGTTAGGCGCAGGACCGAGGTTTGACCCCCAGCTCCACATGCTGCACCAGACCTAGCATTAAGGCAGCCTGAGCTAGCCAAAAAAAGTCTTCTCCAATTTTTGCCCTACCTGAGGGCCACACTGAGATGGTGATGGAGGCTGGGCTTGGTGGCACATGCCTGTAATCCCAGTACTTGGGAGGCTGAAAACAGGAGAATCACTACAAGCACTATGAGTCCAGTCTACATAGTGAGACCCTGCAGACCCTGTAGACCTAAATACAGAAGAGAAAAGAATAAGGTGCATCTGAAAGAGAGAGATATTTATTTCTCTGTTTTTTCTAGTATACAAGTTGTCTACAGAAACTGAAATTAAAAAATTACACGCTGGCATTTGCAGTCCTTAAAATCGATTGAGTTCTCACTTTTTTGTTGCTTTTTGCTAAACAGTTTTTTTTTAAATTAAATCATTTTGAAAGTATGAGTCCTGTTTAAAAGATTAAAACAAAATATTTTCTATAAATAATACAGGTATTTTGGTTTTAGCGCTCCTGCCCTCAAGTTTGAAGTTCACTGGTCTTCAGGACCTTTGTCCTCCAAGGTCACCTTCTTTCTGTTACCTTCCCACTCATGCGCATAAAGAGGTTTCTGTGAGCACTGTGATTGAGGAAAACATGAAATTTAAAAAGAAAACAGTAAGGTTTTTATTGTTTGTGTCCTGTTTGTTTGTTTTGCTTTGTTTTGTGTTATGTATTTGAAGTTTCAGTTATCCCCATAATCTTGTTTCCCTCAGCTGTGCGAAAAATGCTGTGACAGATTTCAGGGCCACACCCTTCCATTCTGCTCTCCTTGCTGCCCTTTCATAGAAGGCACCCTCAGGGAGCATCTCCTTGTCTTACAGGGAGTCAAATAACATCTGAAGAAAGTTGATGAAGGAAGAGGAGGAGGGAATGGGGAAAAGGAGAAGCAGGACGAGGCACTCTGACACACGCTTGTCTTCCTCACAGGACTTTTGCTGTGTATTGCACCACTGAGAGGTAGGGAGATGAGCTGGGAAAGCAGAGATCTTTCAGTATATAGAAAAGTGTTTTTATAAAGAAAGGGATTTGAAAAAACACAAAACAGGTATATTCTTTAAGATAATTAAAACAATAGTTGTATTGAAGCTAATTAAAACTATAGTCCACTTCGATTCATTATTAGATGAAGCATGCTTCTTAGCTGTAAAATGATGATCTATATTAGTTATTTTTTAATTTACATCAGTACAGTGTCTGGTACTAATTTTGAAAAGCTCACAACATGATAAGCTGAAATAAATGATTCATAATGAAGATGGAACTAACATCCAAGGGAAATATTGGGATATGTAGCAAGCAAATATTGGGATATAGCAAGCAATGATTTAAAAATAACTATAAGAAACATGGTAAAGAAGACAGAGCAGGGGGTCCCCTGCCCGCGGAGGAGATGGATGAAGACGGGCTCCCACTCATGGGGTCAGGCATAGACCTGACCAAGGTGCCCGCGATCCAACAGAAAAGGACGGTGGCGTTTCTTAACCAATTCGTGGTGCACACCGTGCAGTTCCTCAACCGCTTTTCCACGGTGTGTGAGGAGAAACTGGCAGACCTTTCTCTGAGGATACAACAAATTGAAACAACTCTCAATATTTTAGATGCAAAGCTGGTGTCCATCCCGGGCCTCAATGAGGTGACGCTGGAAGCATCTCCTGTAAGTGTCATCAGTGCCACAGCCAGATCCCACTCTGAAGCCACCTCAGAGCAGTCGCAGCAGAACAGTACACAGGACCCTGGACCACAGGAAAGTGAAGTATCGTCAGAAAATATCTTAACTGTAGCTGAGGATCCAAGATATGCCAGATATCTCAAAATGGTTCACGTGGGTGTTCCAGTGATGGCAATAAGAAACCAAATGATATCAGAAGGACTAGACCCAGATCTACTTGAGCGGCCCGATGCGCCCTGCCTGATGCTGGCGTGGAGAAGAGCATGGGCAGCAGCTCGGACAGCGAGTCTTCCTTCAGTGACTGAGCCAGCCCAGCAGTCACAGACGCCAGGCACTGGCCCACAGCTGCATCCTGCAGCACCCGCTGCCTCGCTGCCTCGCTGTCAGGGTTGAAAAGAAAGCCGTTCTAACCTGCCAGCACGCCTTACTACCAAAATAAAGGGCTTTGCAATGAGACACAGAATAACCTGAACTGCAGTGAGTGCTTTAGTGCTCAGAGGAGGTGTCACAGGCCTGGGATTGCCTCCAGAGTGAAGCTGAATGTGAGCTCAGCTGGTGCACAAATTAATGAGTTTTATACAAATTTTAAATGCTTTAGCATCAAAAATGCTGTGCACTTTTTCTTTCTTTTATCTCTTTTGCGACATACATAGTCCACACTAATCTTGAATTCACAATATAGCCAAGGCTGACCTAAAATCATAGTGATCCTCCTGCCTCAGCCTCCCTAGTGCAGGGGTGACAGGTGTGCGCCACCATGCCTGGGGTTACGTACATTTCTATGAAGAACTTAAGTTCCTGGCAGGATGTAATATCAAGTGGGAGTTTTCTGTGACACCTTGAAATGTGTATCTATTTCGGATACAGGACTTACTGGGAGTATTTATTAGCAAATACAGCTTTTTGCCACTTGCTCAGTGGTTCAGGTATCATCAGAGCCTGATATCTGTTATATTTACTGTCAACTAGAAATGTTAAAAGGTGTTCACAGTGTAGTTCAAGGTGAGTGAGACTTATCAACTCCTCAGCAAGAATGGCCAGGTTGCAGTGCACTCCCAGCTTTGCAGATACTTGTAAATACTCGGTCCAGAAAACCTAAGAAATACTAGGTGGAAAGAGAATAAAGTACTTGATTAATGGTGAAAAAAAAAAAAAGAGAAGACAGAGCAAAAGAGAAGTGATGTGACTTTAAGGGAGAAATTATCACAGAAACTTTGAGTGCTTAAAAATAATTACATGGATAGTCTAGAAAAGAAAAATCATATACAGTTATCCTCCTTATCCACAGGAAATATATCCCAAGCTCCTAGTGGGTGCCTAAAACCTTGGCTAGTACAAAAAAAAAATATATATATATATATATATATAATCAGGAGGATTACTATGATGATATTTAGTACAAAAACATATATATATATTATATATATATACATATAATATATATATATGTTTTTGTACTAAATATCATCATATATATTATATATTATATATATATATAATATATATATATATATGATGAAATTTTATTTGTAGATTAGGTGTAATATGAATTACCAATGACAATAAATGAAATAAAATGAATGTAGCAATATACTAATAAAAATTATACAAATATTGTCTCTGTCCCAAGTGTCTATTGTATGTGCTTTACTTACCCTTCTTGATAAAATGATTACATAATAAGGCTGATCAAGGTTAATGACTTAGACATCATGATGTAGCAGTCAGTCACTGTGTAGGAATTACTTGAATGCAAGAGCTGGAATATCCAATCTGATAATCCAGACAGCAACTAAGTGACTAATGGGCAAGAAACTAGTACAGCCTAGACATGCTGTGAAAGAAGAACAAACATCCTAGCTTTCTTAAGAGTTTATTCACAATAGTACACAATTAAAAGCTGATGACTCCTTTATTTCTGAAATTTTCCATTTCGTATTTTTGGCCCATGGTTTAGGGAACCACTGTGTCTGAAATAAAAAATCCACTGAGTAAATGTAAAAGCAAATTGGATATTACAAATGAAGACCAGTGATCACAAAGGTACTTGAAAAGAAAACCTGAAAATTGAAGCACATAGAAAAAAAGATATTAAAAATAGAAGAGAAATGTATAGAACAGTGGTGGTGAGCCTGTGACCTACGGGTCACACTGGGCATGCAGAACCCTCTCTGCTGGCAGGTGAGCCAACTCACTCCAGCAGCCAAGCATCAGATAGCAGTGGTTTTCTTTGTTTCTACACAAAAACCTCAGTATTCAAGTTCAATTGCAGTGTTGGAACTTTGCAATAAATAAGTGGGTTTGGGGCTGCATTGGGGCACTCAGTCTCTGAAAGATTCACCATTACTGACTTAGGACATTTCAAGTGGTCTAACATGCATGTAATTGGAGTTATAGAAGGAAAAGAAAACTAGAAAAGAAACATCATCCAGGCATATTACAATAGGAATTTTCTAAACTGATTAAAGACATCAAATCATGGATTCAAAGATCAGAAAATCCTAAATAGGAATTCAAGATGTGGGCATACCATATGGTCAACTGGCCACTACTACACAACCCATATTTTTTCTTTTCCATTCAGCTGGCCTTCTCATGCTGGTCTAATAATTTCTTCATTCACTTTTAGTCTTGACAGCATACCCAATTCAATAGTTAAAAGAAGAAATCCAGTTCAATCATAAATACGTTAAATCTATTTAAAGTTAAATGCTCTTCCCTTCCACAGTTCGGAACTATTAATCTAGAAGGTATACATATTGAATGGAGGTGCTGTGGCAGGATTGGGTAAGAAGCAAGAAAACATACGGTCTTCTTTGACTTGTAAATTTATAATCTGAACTGATCCCTTCTGGATTTGGTAACACGTTCAGAGCTAATTCTTTCAGAGACCACATTCACCTTTCTTTGGAGTGTTTTTCGTAGAAATATCTGACTGAAGCTCTCCAGTAGCCTACAAATTTTTCTCCTACTCCTCAATTTATGCTTCAATAGTATATTCTCTTTTTCTGACCAAATGTTCCACTGATGGAAAGCAACCTACCTTCCAGGATGTCTTCTTGGATAGGGATCACTTTAAGGCTTGTCTTCAGGCTGTTTCCTTCCTATTTGTCTATGTCATGTCCGTGGTATACATTTTACTGCTGTTGTCAATAAAAACAGAGCTTGTTTTCACTGTGAGCAGATTTATTTTAGCACTACCACCAGACAGGCAGCTTCAGTCACCACAATTTACCTTTAGACTTCTTAGTCATGGAACAAATCCTAATGTATTTGTCATCTCAGACTTCACAATATATTTTAAGTTTTCCATAAGCTTAGATTAAAACTCCTCTCAAAGTATTTCTTGATTTGTACTGTACATACCTTAATCTAGCATCTAGACTCTGTAAGAAACTTTCCCTAAAGTTTTTGTCACCTATTACTTAGTTTCCCTTTTAATATGCTGTTATGCAGGGAAACAGCCATTTGCCACATTGTGTAATTAATAAAATGTATCTTGGGAACACATAAAGAGAAGCTCCTAATCTAGATTTAAAAGAATAGAAAAGAGTTCTTGGAGGAAGCCATATTTAAATGAGATTTGTAGGGCCAGTGAGATGGCTCAGTGGAATAAGCGCTTCCCTGGCAAGTGCAAGGGCCTGAGTTCAATCCCTGGTTCTGCCAAAAAAAAAAAAAAAAAAAAAAAAAAAAAAAAAAAAAAAAAAAAAAAAAAAAAAAAAAAAAAAAAAAAAAAAAAAAAAAAAAAAAAAAAAAAAAAAAAAAAAAAAAAAAAAAAAAAAAAAAAAAAAAAAA
>PVKA01004601.1:0-97653 GCA_004027165.1 Ctenomys sociabilis
CAGGGCTGGGAAGGCACCAAGCCCTGAAAACGTGCGTGAATTGTGTATGTGCACAGGTGTGTTGTCTGCAGGCCGTGGCCTCTTCAGTTTTCCAAAGCGTCCTGGGGAGCCCTGAGACCAGCTTGTAAGGCCACCCCATCACAGCCCCCTGCCCCAGCACACTGCGGTCCTGGCCAGGTCCTCAGGAGAGGATGGAAGCCACTTCCTGTCCTCCAGCTGCTAGAGACCCCCTCCCTCCCTTCTGGTCCCAGGCTGGGCAGCGGGCACCCCCACATCCCACATAGCTAATCCTCATCCCCTGCCGGGAGCAGGCCAGCCTTCCAGAAAAAATCCCACACACTAGAACACAGCTCGGCATTTTCCAAGCCCATTCCATTTTTGATATTTATTTTGTTATTTATTTATTTTACCAGGATCGAATCCAAGGCCTTTTACTGAGCTACATCTGCAGCCTCTTTTATTTATTTATTTATTTATTTATTTAGTTAGTTAGTTAGTTAGTTATTTTTGTGGAACCAGGAGATTGAACTCAGGCCCTTGCGCTTGCCAGGGAAGCACTTATTCCACTGAGCCATCTCCCCAGCCCTTAGTTGTTTTTTTTTTTTTTTAATTTGACACAGGGTCTCCATAAGTTGCCCAGACTAGGTTCAAACTCAGAGTTGTAGGAGCACAGCTGTGTGCCCACACATCATTGGCGAATTTAATCCATTTTTCATCTATTTTTAAAAGAGCACCTCAGCAGGGTTTCGGCTTCCTGTCAGAGGCAGGGCTACACTTGTGTGTCTGTGGGGCCCCTGACCCCTCCTGGACTCCATAGCTGGGCCCAGACACTGCACCCCAGTGGAGCCTGAGCTGATGTCAGGTCTCCTGCAGGTCCTCCAAAGCTGTAGAGTTGGGTGGCTGAATAACTTGGAGGTGGCTTTTGTCCCTTTGTTCCCCCACCGCAAAGAGTCCTACAAAGGCTCCTCAGGTAGAGGACAAAAAAAGCAGCGGTCAGTAACTGTCCCCAGTTATCTCAAATCCAAGGCTTTGAAAAACGGCAATCTCATAAAGTTTTCGCTTACAGTGGCAAATCCAGATTCCACAAATGCCCAGAGCAGAAAGGAATGAGGGCTAGGAAAGTTGAGGCTCAGGTAGCTTAGTTTTCTTTTGGATTCTGAGGCCTTTCAGAAGCCGAACGGGAGCTGGTGTCAGTACCTGAGACGCGGACGACAACACGATGAATTTCAGCCTCTCTGTGTCCCCTGCAGGTACCCAGGCCACAGCTCTGTCCCGTGGTGGCCTGACTGTCTTACCTGCAGTCCTGTGCTCAGGCACTGGCAATAAAAGGGCCAGGTAAGGCAAAGTTCCGTCTTCTGATGGGGCAAAACCCCACCGAACAAAAAACCCGCATTCAGCAGCGGCGGCGGCAGCCGGCGAGGTGCAGATGTAGAGGCCCCAGCAGTGCAGGGCTGGGAGCCATGGCCCAGAAGCTCTGGCCCTGACCTGAAAGGCTCTTTTGGGACGCTGGGGAGCCCTGGGAGTTCTGGGTGAGGGGCCGATCATCATCCACAGTGACTGGCAGGTCTGAGGAGTCCGCCGGCTTCTCTCCATGCGGACCAAGTTTGTGCAAGCTGTTTTTTGGGCTCCTAAATTTGTTTTTCTTTTAACCTGCCTCCCCCACCCTGCCATCTTTATTTTGAGGCCAGGAGAAGATGTAACCCATTGGAAGTTCATCAACAAGGTGAAGTTTTACTGGATTTTCGGTCCCGAGACTTAATACCCAGGAGGGTGAGTGGGAGGCCAGGCGGACTCTCCTTACCTCGGGGTTTCCCTTCTGGACACAGGGCTGCTCAATCTGTCTCCTCTAGGACAGACAAAAGGGAGCTGGGGTGACCAGGACAGATGGGGCCTCGCTCCACACCTTGTGACAAAGTTACATCCAGTACTGTCACCGGGTCACTAGCTCAGGTGAGCACGGTGCGTGATGTACCAGTATGTGGGTGTCTACAGAGATAGAGATGGGGGTGGGGGACACAGGTGTAGGGGCAAAGGCCCCAGTCTATAGGGCAGGAGGAGGGAAGCAGGCATGTGCTCCCTGGGTCCTAGCCCAAGTCCTTAGCCTCCGCCTGGGTCCACTGCAGATTCAGAACAGCCCTTCTTACCTGGGGGAACTCAGCGCCTGAGCCTTCAGACATTTGTGCAGGGTGATTTCCTGGTGGCCCTGTGGTAGCTGTGCAAGTCACCTGGCTGTCTCCTCCAAGTCCCACTTTTCTTTTTGGTCTCCAGGGGCCCTAATACTTACTGACACTGCTTTTTCTCTTTTCTATTGCTGCTACCTTTCTCAGTAGCCTGTCACCCCACTGTCCTGGAGACAGCCCAGGCTCAGAGTTGGGGGACATGTAGGGCTAGAAGACTTGACCTCTCAGAAGAGGCCAGGTGACCCTGGAGTGGGACCTGGTCAGATGGCTGGTGCTGCAGAGGGCCCCTTGGCCATGGGGCGAAGCTGAGAGACCTTTGCCTCTGAGGAGCTCCTGGGTCAGAGACAGACGCCAAGCAGGTATCGCAACGTGGCCCTGCCTGGGCTGGGATCTTCTGGAAAACAAGTTTTTGGACTGTGAGTTACCAGGATGAAGTCCGAGCAGCTTTTACTGGAAGCCCTGGGTCTTACTCTTCGGATGGGTTGTTGGCCCCTGGATCTGCCGGCCGAGGTGAGGGAACCAAGTTAAGCACAGGAATGTGAGTTCAGCAGGGAGTGGGGCCCTTCTGTTCGTGCCTCAGGAAGGCTGCAGGGGCCTGCACCAGCAAGCCCTTGGCCTGGCGCTTGAACTGGGACTGCTGAGTGGATTAGGTAGTTTCATGTTGTTGGGCCTGGGCTTCTGAACACAACGACATCAAACCACCCGATTCACTGCAGTTACTGCCCCTCGCTTAGCTGGAGGAGCGGGGTGCGGGGCTCAGGGCTGGCAGAATGGTTTCCCGGAGAGATCAGAGGAGTTGGGCCATCTCCCCACTCCTGGATGCTTCTAGTGTGTTTGGGATGCAACGGGAGACTTCTGCAGGATCCCAGGTGGTGCTTAGAGCTTCGAGCCTCCTCGGCTCTGGGGTCTTGGGTTCCTGTCAGCTCTCAGAACCTTCCAGAGACTCAGCTGCGCAACCAAAGAGGGGCACAGGCGCTCAAAGGCTGGATTTCTACAGGGACTAGGGAGGCCCTGAAGCTCTGGCAACCTTTTGGGGGACCAGGCTCCCCTTCAGCTGGAAGTTTAAATCTCAGTAGGTCCTTTGGGAGGAAGGAAAACTCAGGATTCTCTGTGAGCTGAGCCCACAGGCCCCCAGGGTCTGCCTAGGCCCCCTAGCGGGGTGAGCGCTCCAGAGGTGACTTCAGGAAAGCTGCTTCTGCTACTAGACTCCTTCCGTCTCCTTCCCCACTAGGCTCTTGGCTTCGGGGTCCTGCAGTGTCCTGGGGGTCCTCAGGGCCAGGTCCGTGGAGCCATTCTCAGGAAACTCTTGCAGTCTCAGGAGAAGCAGGCAAACCTGCGTCACCCTCTCTGACCTGGGCCCTCTTAAGTGCTGGCTCGCTGGCTCGGGGCCCAGTGAAGGAGTCCCTAGAAGCGAAGCACTGGAGAAAGGCGAAGCACTGGAGAAAGGCAGGTGGGGGGCTCACCAAAGCATAAGCTAACTTTTGTTCCTCAACTTCCCCCCTGCCTGAGGCAAAGGAAATATGCAAAGGGGCCCGGAAGAGGCTGGACCGGATGGGGCTCTGGTGGCGCCAGGCTGACTTGGAGAGCCAAGGGGCTCGGGGAACAAGGGGCCTCTACTGGGACTGAGAGGCCCTGGGAGACTTGCTCCGAACACAAGGGCAGTGCGGCCTCATCCCACTGTCAGGATAAGTTAAGGCCCACAGTGTCGTCCCTGGACATTTTGTCATGGGGGTCTGGATCCAGAGTGCTGGGGTACCTCCTCCTCCGCCGTACCTTGCTTCTCAAACTGCTTCCAAACCTTTCCCAGCTGGGGAGCCAGCCCTGGCTTCTTCAGCCACCCCCTCTCAGGAAAAGTGCTGTAAAAGAAAAAAAGGGGGATGCCAGGGAGAAAGGAGGAAATAAAGTCTTTAGAAAGCAGAGGGTTTTACAACAGCCACAGGTTTTATGGAAGCAATTCCGTAATAACCTTCTACCTGCTCGCCTCTTTCCATCCCGCCTGCCGCCCACCACCCACCCCGTTTGGCCTCTTGGGTGCCACTCCCCTTCCTAGAAGGCAGCCATCCCCATGCACCCACAGCCCTGGACACCCTTGAGAGCTGAGATTCTGTAAGGAGCTTCCCCAGGAGGTCTGTGGAGGCCCCTGATGTCCCTGCCCTTCCTTTCACCTCTGATATCCTCAGAGAGAGCTTGGCAGATTTCCTTACGTGGCAGTGAAATGCCCACGGGGGATAGGGAAGCCTTGAGGCTCTAGCCGGAGTGTGCATATTACAATCTGTTGGGGAGGTCCTTTTGGATAAAAGGCATCCTGCTTCCTGCCTCCAATGGGACAAATTTGCCTCCCAACTCACTTCCCCAGAGTGGCTCTGCACTGTGATCCTCAGACAGAAGAAATTTCTATCTTTGACATGGGCTGGGGGCTCTCCCTGATCTGGTTGCACACGGCCACCCACGGCTGTGCTTTGGCCTGACCTCTGACCATTACCTGAAGACTTTCACACTCAGTTCCCATCTGCCCACCCCTGCCCTACAGTGCTCTCCCTCGCAGGACAGAGAAGCGTCCTGCGACACGCGACACGCGCTCTCTGCAGTGCCCGCCAAGATGTTCAGTAAAGAATTTCATGGTCAGACCAAGCAACAGCAAAATGTCACCAAATTTCATGACCTTTGCTCAACCTGGAGTATTTCCTTCATTTCCCAGAGGAAGTCTTCATATAATCCAGCTTGAAGTCACAGCCGCAAGCTTGGGGAGACAGTGTGCTTTTCAAGTAAGCCCCCCACACCAGCTAATATTTCATAGCCACAGTTCAAGTACACAGATACCGAGTTTTTGGTTTTTCCCTGGGTGTGCAGATGATTATAAAAATGTACGTATGAGCTTCTGGGCCATGGATCTTCCTAATATGAGCAGAATCCTTAGTTGTATCTATCCCAGAGGCTGCACACATGCACTTAGGAAAGATTAGCTGTCCTTACCAATGCCCAGGGACACCGAGTGGTAGAACTGGACAGAGCTGCGTATCACACGTTCTGCACACAGCCCCGCAGCACATAGGTGTGCACCCTCATGGGCAGTGGGATTTGAGACAGACAGAAGGCGTATTTATCTGTACAGATACGCCATACATCCGTATTAGCTTAGTTGAACAATCTTTTTTAAAAAAAGCAGTATTTTTCTCGTTGTTTCGCCTCTTTCTTCTTCTCTCCCATTCCCTTTTCCTTCCTCTCCATTTTCTCTCTCCTCACTGGCCAGCACCCCTAACCAGATCTCCCCAAGTGCAGCACTCACCCGCTGGCTCTGGACAGTGGCAGCGCTGGCCTCTGCTCTCTGGACCTGGACTCCTTGGCTGCTCGCTGCTCTGGGCCCTGGCGTCCCAGGGCTGGTGCATTTCCTGTGTGCTCTTGCCAGCGTCAGGGCCACAGGGCCCAGCTGTGCTCAGGCCAGGCGAGGCTCCAGTGGGGACCACGAGGGAAGGCAGGATTTTCCTCCTTTCTCTTTAGGACTGGGGGTGGGGTGTGCAGCAGTTGTGCTCTCAGGACCTCATGGAAGGGCCGCCCTCACTGGAGTCTTTAGAAGGAAGGCTCCAGGAGTCACTATCCTGTGTGCTCCCTGTATAGTGGGTATAGTTAGCTGGGGAGAAAATAACATTTAGGGGAGGATCCCAGGATCCTCTGGGCATCTAGGCAAGGGACACCTGCTCAGTGATCCTTTTAATAATTTGCCTGAGCTGGGGTTGAACTCCATCCTGGGCCAGCAATGTTTTCTAGAAAGTTTTTTGTTTTTTTTTTTGAGGAGGGGGGATTTATTTCCTGGTCCCTCCACACCGACACCCAGAAGGAGGAGAGGAGAGGTGCAGACCACAGGGGCTGGGGCACAAGTTCATGCTCTCCCCTCTAGAACTGTCTCTCGGGAGAAGACCCAGACCTAAAGCTGTCATTTTCAAATTGTCCCTGTTCTAAGAAAAGCAGCCTGTGTGTCCCTGCCTGCCCCAGCCCCACCGGGAGCCCCAGGAATGTGGGACGGCTCCCCAGGAGGACAGCGACCCGCAGACCTGGCTGTTTCACCTCACACTTCCCTTTCTTCATCTTCCCATAGGAGCTGCCCGGCCTCCCAGACAGGCAGTCACAAGGGTCAGGGCCGGGCTGGGGCAGCCAGAACCCAGTGCTTGAGTAGCTCGGGTCTTAAGGACAGCCCAGCGCTGTGACTTTTCCATAAATAAAAAGCCCCGGCCCACAGTTTGCATGTCCTTTTAGACCCTAATTTATACGCTACAGAAAATCGTACACTCCGCCGCCATGCTTCATAACACCGTTATTTATGGCAGGAGAGTTATTATTTTGGCCTGAAGAGTATCACAGGGTACACCCACTGCACACCCCATAGGGCTGGCAGGTCGAGAGCAGGTGCCCTGCCCGAGCTGCGGTCCACTCGATGGGCACCCAGCCTCCTCGCTGGCGGTTGGGGAGCTCTCTGACGTTCCCCAGAGCCCAGATGCTACTTAGAAGGATTTGCATCTGATCTTGCCCCCCCCCCCCTTGCGTCCTATGGAAAAAGCAGATCTTCACGCTGCTTGGTTCCGGATCTGCCCGGCTGTCGCCCTCCTCGGAGAGCAGGGGGTGGGCTAGGAGGGGGCCGGCTGGGTGCCAGCATTGATCTTTAAAAAATCATTTTGAAATCGCCATAATGTGAAGAAATACGGCGCAGCGCCCTCGTATTTCACACGTAATGACAGGAGATGGCTTCATTTGGAAAGAAAAGCGGGCAGGAGTGTATGTGTGTGCGTGTCCGGAGGTGACCCGCAGCCTTCCCGGGGTAGAGGGGCAATTGCCAAAGAGATCAAACCCCAAGTTAGAATGGTCCCGCTTTTGTTGAAAAGACGGTGGAGGTGTCTAGGCGGTGGCTCTGAGGGCAGCCAGCCTTCCAGTGGCCCTGACACAGGGAATTGCCAAGAAAGTAATCTGTGCTTACATCGAGCGGAGGGAGCCCTGCCTCTCTGGGGACTGTCCTCACAGCTGCAGGCCACGAGAGCCATGGCACCCAACGCAAAAACTGGAGGAGTGGTTTCTGGGAGAGGAGCCAGGACGCCAGCCGGTGGCCGCCGGGGAGACCCCGCGCAGGGCCGCAGAGTGGATTCGAATAAACCGACTGGAGCTGGGGGAGGGCCGCGACAGATGGAGGGAAGCCTGACCCCTGGGCTTCCAGGCCTGCGGGTGCCTGGGCCCACATTCTCATTTGAAGTCCCCAGAACGGCAGCAAAGGGCAGCCCCGGAGGGTCTCCGAGTTGGCCTGGGCTCCCAGCGTGGGAGGCGAGGAAACAGCAGCTTTTCCCTTTCCCGAATCCCCTCTCGGGGCACAGCTCAGGGAAACTCCCTCCTCTGGGCAATTTGAGGGTCCTGGGAGGGAAGGAGAGGGGAATAGCTGAGCACCCAGGGAGTCGAAGGCAGTGAATGTGAGGGTTGGCTTAGTTGTATGAAACTCTTCTGTGGACCCCACTTTTCGGGTCCCAGTTTGCGTCTGACCTCAAGGAGGTTCTAGTTTCTGGGCAGACATCGGATCCTGGGACATTGGTCCCATTTCCCCTCTCCTCCTCACGCAGCTACTGAGGTCAAGGGAGGCTCCAGGTCTTGTCCTTTTCCCCTGATCTCCCTCCAGAGCGGATAACGTCCCCTAAACCTCCAACTTCTCCCCATCCCTTTTCTTCCATCTCCCGTGGCTAGCTAGCTGCTGCTGTTGTTTAATAAACATCTTCTGTCAAGGGGCCAGAGGAGGAAATGAGGGCCCGCGGGGTGGAGGAGAGGTGTGGGGGGAGGGGCGAGCGACCTCTCCTTTAATTATCCTGCGGGGCCTTTCTGGCTGCGCCCTGGGCTGGAGCTTGCGCGCTCTGTCTCCGTCTCTCTCCCTCTGCGCCCTCCCTCCCGCCCGGGGAGCGAGCTCCGCAGCCCCCGCCTCTCTCCGCCCCCGCGCCCCACGCCGAGACCCCCCTTTCCTGGGAAGGCGGGAGGGGGCTGCTGGCGCCCGGGCCGAGGTTACGTGGCCGCCGGAGCCCTGACGTGATAGCACATTGCATCAGCATAAAACAATCCATCCTCGATATGGAGCGCGGTGCGCACGGATGACAGCGCGAGCGCAGCCCCCGCGCCCGATTGATTGATGTCGGAGCTGACGCTTTATCAGGCTGTCGGAAAAACTTTGACCAATCATTTTGCACAGAGCGCCGAGCCAGGCCGCTCCACTGTACTTTGTTGGCTGAGAAGTTGAGCCGGGGGTGGTAGTGGGGGTGGCAGGTGGGGGGGCTGGGGGTCGCGTCCGAAAGCCCTCGCCCCGGTCCGGGTGCCACCTTCCTTCTCTGCCTGCTCGGGCGCCGCCGCGCCGCTGAGAGCGAGCCAGCGAGTGCTCCCTTCCCCCTGCGAGCGGGCGCGCAGATAATGTCTGAGAATGTCCATTTCTGGGACGCTTAGCAGCTATTATGTCGACTCGATCATAAGTCACGAGAGCGAGGACGCGCCTCCAGCCAAGTTCCCCTCCGGCCAGTTCGCGGGCCCGCGGCAGCCGGGCGCCGCCGAGCACCTGGACTTCCCGTCCTGCAGCTTCCAGCCCAAGGCGCCCGTATTCGGCGCGTCCTGGGCGCCGCTGAGCGCGCACGCGTCGGGGAGCCTGCCGCCCGTGTACCACCCGTACCTGCAGCCGCAGGGCGCGCCGGCCGCCGAGGGCAGGTACCTGCGCACCTGGCTGGAGCCCGCGCCGCGCAGCGAGGCCCAGGGCCAGGGCCAGGCGGTGAAGGCGGAGCCGCTGCTGGGCGCGCCCGGGGAGCTGCTCAAGCCCGGCGCACCCGAGTACAGTTTGGAAACTTCCGCGGGCAGGGAGTCCGTGCTGGCTAATCAAAGACCGGGCTACGGGGACAATAAAATTTGCGAAGGAAGCGAGGACAAAGAAAGGCCGGATCAAAGTAAGTTATAAAAAAGTGAGGAGGAGGAGGAGGAGCAGGAGGAGGAAATACTCCGGGCCGGCCGCGGGCCGGGCGAGGGAGGGGGGAGGGGACCCGCGAGGCCATAAACTGCGGACAATGTGCAGGCTGAGCGCGGCGGTGGCTGGGAACCGGCGAGGGTGGAGGGAGAGAGGAGGTAGCCAGGCAGCGAGAAGGCTGCAGAGGGTCCCGCTGGGCGCCCCGGTTAGGGGACACCCAGCCGCCCCCACTGCTCGGGTCCTGCGCGGCGCTGGCGCTTCAGGCCCCACGCGCGGCTCCTCGCTGCCCCTGCGTCCTGGAGGGGGACTGGGAGCCGACAGGAGACCGGCCCAGCAGGGCGCGGAGCCGCCAAGGCCGGGAGCCGCGAGCACGGGCCGGGGCGTGCGGGGCCGCGGCCGACAGAGCCAAGCGCAGCCCTCAGCTCGGCCGAGGGAAGGGGGAGGGGGCTCATTAGGACTTTATTTGCGATGCAACAGCTTAGCAAAGGAGGATGCAGCCTAGCAGATCTCGCGCTGCTGCAGCCGTGCGGGTCCGCAGCCGACGCCGAGAGGGGCGGGGGAGTCCGGGATGCCGCGGCCGATCCTCCTCCCCGCGCGCCGGCCCCTCCCCGGGCGCCTTCACCTCCGCGGTCCCCGCCCCTCGCCCGCCTGGGTCGCTGCGGCCTCCTCCGCTGCTCCCGCTGCTCTCGGCCGGACTCCTAAGCCCCGGCCTGGGCTGCGGGCCTGGCGGGGAGCCCGGGCATCACTTCCGAATTCCGGGCCAAGCGGGGACGTCCCAGCGGGACCCCGCAGGAGCAGAGGTGGGAGGGAGGGAGGGAGGGTTGAGGAGAGGCGGAGAATTTCACCCTGCGTGGGTAGTTTCTCTTGTCACCTCCCCTCCCCCCAAAAGCACCGCTGGTAGAACCCCAAGTCTGGCGGATCTCCAAAAGATGCTCTCGGTGGGACATCCAGAGGAGCGGGGTTTGAAGCTTGAGGCGCTGTTTTTAAGGTCGCTGAGGGCAAATTGGTTGGGAGCTTTTGGCTGCAAACAATGACTCACAGGCTGGTGGGCAAAGTCTTTCTGCTCTGCTCTTTTGGGGCACAGGGATTGAGAATTCCAAGCCTCTGCTTGCCCTCTCGCCAGCAGGGTGGCCGACTGAGCCGCCCTTGCCTGCTGGACCTTGTGCTGGGGACCCTTGGGTCCGGCCACCTCCAAGCTGCCAGGTTGACAGAAGAGCTGGCATTTGGGGAAACAGTTCTCCCCAAATCCTCACACACGCACCCCAGGAACCCCACACTCACCCCCAGACCCTGCCTGGAAAGCCCATTACTGCAAAGCAGCCCTTTGGCTAGGACAGTTGGTAACAGTTTTTTTCCTCTTTCATACTTAATGCAGCTGCGCGTCCCATCCCGGGCAATCACAGTAATGAAATAGTGCTGCAGATCGGTAAGACGCGGCTCTGAGTGTAGGAGGCACTGAATTTAGGAAGAAACAAGCCAACAGACAGACAAAACTCTGCGCTTTTCATTTGGGGGGAAAGAAGGCCGGTGGAGTGTGGGTGTTATTTTGAATTGGCTCAGCTTTTATTTGGCTGTCGACTTTTCGGAGTTCTAGGGTCTGGGAGAGAAAGAAGCTTGTGTATACTTCCGTTTCCTCCTTTGGACCCCTCTTCCACTGATTGCTTATTCCTCTTTCTCCTCCACACCCTCGGAGGCCAGGTGTACCGGCAGGCCTTTCTTTCTGTCTCCCCTTTCTGCCTGGCCCCGCCCTGGATGGGAGCATTGCTCCCCCATTCCCCTGAACTTGTGATCGCCGAAGAGCAGAGGAACTGAACAGCTGAAAAGGAGTCTATTGCAGCCATCCGTTATCTGAGCCCTGCGCTGCCCTGTCTAGGGCCGCCCTTGATAAATGGTTGCAATTGGGTTGCTGTGAATTGCAGTACGCTGGCTCTAAATGTGGACCCATACTTGTCCTGTGTCTGGTGGTGGTGGCGGGGGTGGACGGAGGGAGGACCTGGACCCAGACACCAATGGTGGCTCCTGCTCTGGGCCTAATGATGCTGGCTTGTGGCCAGCCAGGCTGCTGGGTCGAGGGAAGGAGTGGGGGCATCTCTTGGAGGTGCCGAAGCCCCTCTCCCCTGCCCCACCTGTCTTCTCCCGGATTCAGCCGGGACCTTCCTGGTCAGCCGCCCTTTGGCCAGCCTGGTGGGACTGGTGGGAGGTCTCTGACCTAGTGCTAGCCAGGGTGTCCTCATGATAGGACTCAGAGCAGGCTGCAGGCTGGGAAGCCCCTGGAAGCCCCAGCTCCTGTTGGGCTGACTACACCCTCGAAGGCCCCTTCCACCTGTCCAGAGCAGCGGCGGCTGCTGCATCTCAGGAACTTTCTGGGGACCTGGAGGCCAGGGTGCCCTGCCGCTGATGCCAGATGGGGAGCAGTGGAGAGCAGGGGTGCAGCCCCCCACATCACCCCCTTCCTTGCTTTGATGCTATCGCTGCTTCTCTTTCAGCCAACCCCTCTGCCAACTGGCTGCACGCCCGCTCCTCCCGGAAAAAGCGCTGTCCCTACACCAAATACCAGACGCTGGAGCTAGAGAAGGAATTTCTGTTTAATATGTACCTCACCAGGGACCGCAGGCACGAAGTGGCCAGACTCCTCAACCTCAGTGAGAGACAAGTCAAAATCTGGTTTCAGAACCGGCGGATGAAAATGAAGAAAATGAATAAGGAACAGGGTAAAGAGTAAGGGCCACACCCCGCGCACCCCGCCTGCTCGGCCAGGGTGTGGTCCGGTGACAGGGAAGGGCGCCCTCCTCCCAGCCCTTTCAGAGCCCCCGCCCTGTGTTCCTCCCTGCTGTCTGGGCACCAGGAGAGTTTTGTTCAGTTAGAAGCTAGCAATAGTTGGTTCCTGAGAAGACAGTGGACCGCAAGGCGAGAGACGCCCTAGTCAAGCTCCTGGCATCCCATGGCCATTTTTCTGGGAACTCCCAAACCCTCCCTTTCAGCCTGCTTGGCCCAATGACCCCCTGCACCCATCTAAAGTGACCCCCCAGGACACCCCAGCTGCCCACAGCCCAGCACACGCCCCAAACCCCAGGGTAGAGTTTGGAGCCCAGAGTCAGAATGGGAATGGAAGGGAAATGAAGGGACACCGGCTATGCACATGTGGTGAAAGTGCTCCCCTGCACAGCCCACCTGGCCTGGGTCCTCACCCTGATGCACACGTGCAGCAGCGTGATGTCTAGACTCAGGGCTTACAGAGGTGCCACTCGCCCCAAGCCTCAGCACCCCCACGGAGTGCCCAGCTGTTCCCCAAAGCCAGGCCAACCCAGCCCTCAGGCTGAGGGGCTAGAGGGGCAGCTTGGCGGTGTCCTGGGGCATCTGCACATGTCCTGTCGCAGGCGATGTGGAACTCTGCATGATGTTTTCCTGTCCTTCTGACAAGAGGAGGTCAGGCTGGGTTGTGGCCCCTCCTGGCCTGCTCCTCTGCACCCACTTGGGGACTGCAGCTTTTCTTGCTTTCCACAGCTCTGCTTCTCCTCTCCTTTCCAGCTTGCCACCCTCCCCCAGAGCCTGAGCAGTGAGTCCAGCCACACCTTGTAGAACTCCTTCCCCTCCCTCAACCCCCAGGTCAGTCCCACCAGCCCTAGACAGAAGGCAAGTCAGGAGACTCAGATGGACTGATGCAGAATTTATTGGAAATCCATTCCCCAGCTCTCTTCCGGAGTTGGCTGTCGGACAGAGAAGCAGAGGCCCCAAGGTCCAGACCTGGCGCCTCATCCCCTCTTGCCAGCTCCCTGTATCCTGAGACCCCCCAGTGGCTGCCCCATTGGGCTTTGCCTCCATGGCCACAGCCTGGCTGGGCTTCGGCAGTGCTGGTGCCTGGCCTAGCAGAGGCCAGACAGCCCCAGGTCTCAAGCAAAGATTTTGCTTTGCATCTGGCCCTGCCCCCCATTATCAGTGCCCCCCAATAGCTGGACTTGCCCCTCCCCTGACCCTGTGAGGGGCCATCCCAGTAGAACTTCTTTTGCTTTGTCAGTGGCTGTTGTGACATTGTGCTTGTGTTTTGTGATTTCTTTGGGGGTGATTGTCTCGACTGTTTTCAGTTGTGGCTTCTATGGGCGGGGAGGGTGGTGGGCGGGAGTGGGGAGGGCGAGGGGCCTAGAGCTCTAATCGTTTGTTTTGGAAGAAAAAGAAAAAAAAAAAACAAAACAAAAAAAATATCACTCCAGAAAATAAACCTCTTTGAGTCTTATTCCACTCTGGCTTCTCCTTGCCTGGCCCTAGGTAGAGACCTCAGTTGTTATAAGCATGGACTGGAAAACAGAGGTGGTTGTGTGCTTCATACTGTCCCCCCAGGTCCCCAGAATTTGCAAAGCAGGGTCCCTGCAGAGCTGTCTGCTTCAGTGCAGTGACAGCCGCCAAGACCCGAGGTCCCCAGCCCAGGGTGACCTCGAAGCCCTAGGCTCTCCACAGACTGTGGAGTGGAGGGGCAGGACAGAGAGCCGCTGGGCTCTCTGGGGCCCTGGGACCCTGACTGCCCTGCAGGCCAAAGGAAGGCAAAACTTTGGAGTCCTGAAAGGTTCCTACTGCCACCTTTGTCTGGCCGTTCAGAAACCCCAGCAAGAGAAAAGGGGGAAGAAAGAGCCTAGGTCCGAGGAGCGGCAAGGTGCTGGGCATCACAGAGGCTGGCGGAAGCTTGGGCTGCCCGGGTGGCGGAGCCCAGGAGCTGTGTTCCCCTCGGATGACGCTGGAGCCACAGAATGGCAGGCTGGGTCCCAGACCCTGGGCCGGGGCTGAGATGGGCGTGGAATGTTGAACAGTGTCTCAGGAGGGAAAAAAGAGTCATTTCCTTCCTGCGCCAGAATTAAACTTGGTTGCAGGCGGTGTCTAGCTGTTCCTTTCAGCCTCTGGGCCAGGTCGGGTCGCACCGGCAGTTGCTCCTCTTCCCCTGTGGCAGCAGCTGCACCTGGGCTCCCATTTCTCCCCTGTCCACCCTTCCACAAGGCCGTCCTCCAGACTGTGTGGGTGGGGACAGCTTGGGGACAAAAGCAGGCGGCCTTGGAGGCCGCCCGCTCCGGCCTGGCCTACCCCTCTCCAACGAAAAGAAAATCGCTAGGCGAGATAGCAGGAAGCCCCAGCTCAGCTCTGCAGGTCCCGGCTGGCAGCCACCGAGGAGGGTTCCGTTGGAGAGGGCTAGTGAATCAAGCTTTGCAGGCTGACGGCATCCCGCGCTCCCCACGCTCAGCCGGCGCTGACAGTAAACCCAAAAGGCCAGCTTCCGCCGAAAGGAAACACGCAAGGCCCGGCTGGAATTGGCCCGAGTGCTGCGAGGCCGGGGCCGGGCGCCGGCAGTGGCCTCGGGCGGTAGCGTCTGGGTCCCCAGCTCGGGAGTGGCTTCTTTCTGGACAAAGGCGAGGATTCGGAGGCTGGGAAGCCGGAGATGAGGAAATCAGTTGTCATAAAAGAGCGATTCAGAGAGGGAGACCGAGAGAGTGCGAGGCTGCGAGAAGCCGGGAGAGGAATTCAATGCCGTGTGCGCAGCCATAAAAGAATATGACCGCTATAAAAGTTTATAGCGTATAAATTTCTGAAGGTTAAGAAACTAAACAGCCCCAAAGCAAACAGAGAGGGGAAACTTTCCGGAGCTGGGAAGGAGCGCACGCATCCGCTGGGCCCAGGCGCCCTGCCTGACAGGGGGAATGGGTGGCCCCGACCCGCACCCCCTTTCTGCACTGTGCCGGGCCAGGGACAAAGGGGGAGCTCTGAGGGGGCGAAGGGAGGGGCGCTTTGTGGTTGTAGTAAATACTTTGGCCATGACAGTTTGGACTCCTCTTTGTTCTTCACACCCTCTCCAAACCCAGGCGTCTTGAGGAAGAAGTCCCAGCGCACGCACGTGCACGCACACATGCCCACCCGCGCCCTCGCGCTCGCAGGTCCCCGGGGCCAGACTGCCTGGCCAGGGCAGCTTCTAGATTGTTTCACAGTCCCATTCCATCCTCCTCTCCCCACAGAACAGCCCAATTGTTACACCTCAGAATCTGAAGCAATTTTGTGGGCTTTGGAAAGTAAGCGAGTAGCCCTTTTCTGTGCCATAAACGAGGGGTGCTCCTGGGCCAGGGAAGGTTTAAGTAGCAAAACAAACAAACAAACAAACAAAAAGCAAAGCGTGGAGCCTCTTTTCTTTCCCGTCTCTTTCTTTTCTCTTTTAGGTCATCTGCACAATTTCGAGAACCTTTTCTCGATCGCGATGCCTTTTTCTCCTCCGCTGTGGCTTTCCCTCTTCTTCTTCTTCTTCTTTTTTTTTTTTTTTTTCTGCTCTGTGTGCGCCGCTTGGATCTCCAGAAGGCCACTGGCGCCTTTTCATAGAGCGCCCGCTAGATGGCACCCTTGCTCCACGTGAAAATCGCGGGCGCGGTGGCGGGCGCCTCCAGTGGCTTCACACCGCACCTTGTACGGCCCTGCGCCTGAGAACCGAGAGGTACCAAAAGTCATGACTAATGGGCGTGAAATAAAAATGCAGGGATCGTTATCACCCTTTCCCCCCATTTTTATAGGTTTCGGATATAGTGGAGTCTGCCTCCCTTCCGCTCCTCAAATGGTCAATTTTCTGATTTCCCTGGCTAAGAGGGCAGCGTTTCTCGCCCTGTTGCAATGGTCGGTGAGACAACGAATGCGGGAAAACGGGGGATCACAGGAATGATAGGAATAACTGGGTGCAGATCGAGAGGCTTGGTTTGCAAAACATTGAGCTTTTCAAGCAGGGGGGCAGAGCAGTGTCCAGGACGCGGGTGAGCGGGTCAGGTGAGCGGTCCGGCTGGGGAGGGACCCGCGGGAGGCCGCTCACTTAGCTGCCAAGGCAGCCGGTGAGCAGGTCGGAGGCCTCCAAAATGGGGGAGCACAGAGTCCTGGTTCTGTGGGGGCTCGGAGGTGCCGCAGCCTGGGGGAGCACCCCGCGTGGGCGCAGAATCCGGAGCCTTTGTGAGTTCCTGGCTACCGGGTGCGGGGCAAGGGTATCCCACAGCGGCGAGCCACGGGGGGCTTGGGGTGTCTCCTCAGAACGCTCTGGGTACCTCAAATTGGCCTCCATTTCCTCTTAAAAAAAAAAAAAAAGCGCCCTTTCTGGCTAGGTGTGGGGGCAGGTACTGCCGCGGGGCACAGGAGCGCGGTGGCCCGGGAGTTCGGTGTCTTCCAGATGAGATGGGCGACCCCCGACTCCTGGGACCCCCGTGCAGCCGAGCTTGGTGGCGCCGGTGTTTCTGTCGTCCAGCAGCCCGGGCCTGGACTCCGCGCTCTGCACTGAGATCACGATCCGTCAGCCGCCAGATTACAAGTTTGCAATTTCCTCCCGGCTCGGCCGATCCCTGCTTCCCTTTCCGACAAACCTGCGGGGGAAAAAAGCGACACCCACCCTCCCCATTGGTCCCAACCTCGCCTATTTTTCCTTCTCTCCAGATCAGGTGTGAAGAGGCAAGCTGAGTTTCTCCTCAATTTGAATTTCTCTAATAAATCTACACTCCGTTAGGTGTTTATAAATTATCTCCTGGCTTTAGCTTGTTTTTTCTTATAATAGAAACATTTTCCTTCCATCAGAAATTTCTGATGCAGGCACAGAGCAGCGATAATTTAGAACAAGCCGTTGAATTTCTACTTCATAGGTGAGACCTCAAATCATGACCATAAAATCCCCCACACTTGATGAAAATGTTCATCCCTCAACAACTTGAACCTGGTTTCCGAGGCCCCTCAGCCGCTGCTGAAAGCCCCATGCCTGGTTCTCAGCTCTCCTCTCTCCTCTCCTGCACCTCTCCCAGTCCTCTAGCTTCTCTTTAGAAGGGCTGCGGTGACACCCATGGCATCTCCCCTTTGACCAAGGTGATGCTGTGATGCTTTCATTTTTGTCTAAGTGGGGTGTCCAGGCTCCCCAAGTGGCACCTCTGGAAAGCAAACCACTGAGCCCTGAATAAACAATGAACTGAGCTTATTTGTGAAGCCACCTCCTTCCGCCTCACTTGCTACAGATTCTCTTCCTTTCTTTCTTTCCTTCCTCCCTTTCTATTGCCGGCTACCTGCGAAGGCCAAGGGTTCTGACCCTCAGACCCAGGCCTTTTGAGTCTGGCCACCAGCATCCCCAGGCCAGGTAGTCAGGGAGACAGTCGGCCTTGCCAGTCACTGCTGCCCAGCTAGGCTCTGCTTTCTGGGTTCCAAGGCCTCAGGTCCCCAGGCCTGCGCAGGGAGAGCCGGGTTCTCTAGAGGCTCCCAAAGGGGAGAAGAAAGGCAAAGGGGAGGTCAGTGGCCTTGCTCTCTCAGAGATCCCTCCACCCCAAAGTCAGTGTAGGTAGCACAGTGGCTCAGGGGCCCTGGGGATGCAGAACCCACAGTTCCTACCCCCAGCATGCAGCTCCAGCCACTGCCCACGCAGCAGGGGATAGGACAGCAGCCCCAAGGCCTGGCGCCCAGGGCAGCCCTCCCTGCCTCTGATATGTGGGTAAGATCCCAGGCCCAGGTAGAAGCTTGGCCTGGCAAGGTTGGTGCCAGTTGAGCTGGGTTTCTAGGCCTGGGTGCAGGCATGGGGCAGCCTCATTGGGTGTCCCTCTTTGGTGGCGCTGGACCCCTCTTCTCTCACCCAGTCTACTCCCCTAAAGCGTGGAGCATCTTCCGGAGACCCCTAGCACTCCAGCAAGCCGAGGCCATGCAGACCCACAGCCTTCTTTTGCCCATAACCAGGGAGTTTCTTCTCTCCAATCCTCCCCAGATCTCCTAGACCCCTGTTCCGCAGAAAACCCCTTGCTTGTTTGTTTAAGGAGGGCAAAGTTCTGTGAGTGGCTGGGCGGGGCGGAGGGGGACGCCGGGGCAGGTGCCTGGCACGGGGGCTGCAGGAGCCCAAAATCTGAAAAAAAGTCACTGCGCAGGAAAAAAAAAAAAAACCCAAAATCCTCCATAATCGTCCTCATTTCGGCTTCCTCACCCCCACCGAGCTGCAGTCGGCGGCGGGGGCGATAGAAGCTGCAGTTTTATAGCTGTAGAGGAAAGAACTCGTAAAATGCTAACAGCCTTTATGCGCTGCGGCATAAACAACAACAGACTCCGGCTTTATTGCGTTTTATAGTTTGTTAAAGAGTTTACAGCCGTTTTTTTGGGGGGCCCGTTACCCAGCCAATTCCCTGCACACGATAGTTAAACCTTTATCAATAATAAGGAAATTGATCATTAAAGCTTTAAATATGACTACCTCGTTTGTTTGAAAATATGTTTAGGAGAGGAAGCTGTATGATTTGATAACTCGTATTAAAATACCAATTACATTTATAGGACCTTTTAAAACTCGGCGCAATTAAACCGTGTTCTTTTACATTTTTCCGAAGCGACCCTGACATTTAGAAAGACTCCAACTGCCTCGTTAAAATCGCGAAATTAACAGCGGTGCCTGCGCCCGGCGCGCGTCGCGTCTGTGCGCGCGCGCGTGGTTTTTTTCCGCGACGCCCCCACACCAGCCTTTGGGGGTGGTCCGCGAAGGTATTTGATTTGTTGGGAGGCGAGAGATATCTCATTAATGTAGGTAGTTAAACAGCTTTAATCCGTATTCCTCCTCCCCGCGCCCCGCTCCCGCTCCCCCTCCGCGCCCCCTCTCTCTCCCTCTCCCTGGGTGCATTCTCCCTTCCCCTCCTTTTTCTCCGCGCTCCCCAGCTCCCTGGCGCTCTCTCCTCTCTCTCGCTCTCTCGCTCGCACCCTCGCTCTGCGTCCTGTCCGGGAGGAGTACGGAGAAGCCAATAGGATGCGGGGTCTCTAATGGATGCAAATGATCGTGAAAAGACAGTGCAAAATATGAAACAACTCATTTGCAGGGAAGTAAATCACCGAAAACTGTTTATGAACTGGCATCCCTTCTTCGAAATGTAAAGCGCGGACCTCCTTAAGCGGCGGTAGATTTGGGCGCGGGGGGCGGGGTGGGGGAGGGCGCCGCGGCTGCAGCCGCGAGCGGAGACTTTGGGCGCCTTCTTGATCCTTTTGGCTATTCCTGGAAATCACCAAAAGTGTGGCGGCTTCTAGACCTTCTTCGCCTTTTTTCTTTCTTTTCTTTCCTTTTTTCCTTTCCTCCTCCCTTCCCCTCTCCTTTCCTGGCGAGGGTGACCAGGGGCCGGCGAATCCGCGTTTTGTCTCTGTCTCTGTCTCTCCCTCTCTCTCCCTCCCTTTCCCCCTCCCCACCCCTCCCCACCAGCCCCCAACTACAGCCTCCGCCGCCGCCACCGCCGCCTCAAAATTCAATAAAATGAGCTCTTATTTCGTCAACTCACTGTTCTCCAAATACAAAACCGGGGAGTCCCTGCGCCCCAATTACTATGACTGCGGCTTCGCCCAGGACCTGGGCGGCCGACCCACCGTGGTGTACGGTCCCAGCGGCGGCGGCAGCTTCCAGCACCCGTCGCAGATCCAGGAGTTCTACCACGGGCCGTCATCGCTGTCCACCGCGCCCTACCAGCAGAACCCGTGCGCCGTGGCGTGCCACGGGGACCCGGGCAACTTCTACGGCTACGACCCGCTGCAGCGCCAGAGCCTGTTCGGCGCGCAGGACCCAGACCTGGTGCAGTACGCGGACTGCAAGCTCGCGGCCGCCAGCGGCCTGGGCGAGGAGGCCGAAGGCTCAGAGCAGAGCCCGTCGCCCACGCAGCTGTTTCCCTGGATGCGCCCGCAAGGTGAGCTCCGCTGGGGCCGGAGGGGGCGCGGGGGCCGGAGGGGACGCGGGGCGCGGGCCCACGCCGGGCAGGGGCCGGCAGGCCAGGACGCAGCGCCTGCAGCTCCCAAGGACTCGCTGTACTGCAGTCTCCTGGTGCCTCTTCACTCCTGTCTCTCTTTCTTTTTCTCTCTCCCTTTTTTCTTTTTTTTTTCTTTCTTTCTCTTTCCCTTTTTGTTTCCTTTAAAGGGGGGCTCGCGGAACGACATTTCCTGAATCCATAAACCCCTCACCCTGCCTTACTTCTCCTTTCCCCCTCCTTTTACTGTTTTATGGGGGGTAGCGGAGAAAGGGGGATGGGAGTGGGGGCGCTCAACTTTTGCACTTTTCAATTGCTTTATAGTTTAATTACCCTGAAGAAACTTTTCTTCTGGGGCAGAGGCTCAGGGGGCTTTTCAAGGTGGGTCCCTTCGTCCCCACCCGGCGTTTTTATTCTCATCTCTCCTTCACATCCTTCCTTCGCAACTTTATGGCACTTTTAATGGAGCTGAGCCACCCCCTCAACTCTGGCGCTGGTTACTAGGGGAGGGGGCTCCCCCTTCCTGACTCCCTTGGATTCAGCGCTGTCTGAACTGCCTCCCCCTGGGCCACACACCCCCCGCCGCAGCCTCCCGCACCCCCCCGCCCCCGAGGCGGTGGCAGGTCCGGGCCGCAGCCCCGGGCCTCCGAGGCCGGCTCACGAATCTCACCCTTCTCCGCCCGCCCCTCCCCCACCCCGCCCCCTTCTCGCCCTTTCCCCCCTTCCCAGCAGCCGCCGGACGCAGGCGAGGCCGCCAGACCTACAGCCGCTACCAGACCCTGGAGCTGGAGAAAGAGTTCCTATTTAATCCCTATCTGACGCGCAAGCGGCGGATCGAGGTGTCGCACGCGCTGGGACTGACAGAGAGACAGGTCAAAATCTGGTTCCAGAACCGAAGGATGAAGTGGAAAAAAGAGAACAACAAAGACAAGTTCCCCAGCAGCAAATGCGAGCAGGAGGAGCTGGAGAAGCAGAAGCTGGAGCGGGCCCCGGAGGCGGCGGACGAGAGCGATGCGCAGAAGGGTGACAAGAAGTAGGCTCCAGCCGGGACACCAGGGCCGCGGCCCCCGCACGCCCGCACGCCCGCCCGCCCCTCGCGGCCACGCGGCCCCGCGGCCCCGCGCCGCGCGCTCCGGCCGGCCCCGCCGCGCCCGGCCTCCCACCGCCGCGCCCGCCGTGCCAGTCCCTGCTAGTGGTAGTTTCCGTGATAGCTCCTGTGTGTGCGCTGCCCTCCGCGGGTCTCCTTCCCTCCCGGGGGCCGGGGAGAAAGCAAAGGACTCGAAGCAAGGACCCCCTCGCCCCGCGAGGACGAGCGGCCGCGGCCCGCCGAGCCCCCGCCCCCGCCCCGTGTACAAAGCCTCGTTGTGCAAATGGTCCTTTTCCTTTGAACGTGCTTCTTTGTAAAGGCCGAGGTACTGGTTTCTGCTAAGTTCTCCCAACAACATGAAACTGCCTATTCACGCCGCGATTCTGTCTCCCTCCCTCTCTCTCTGGCTCTCTCCCTCCCGCTGCGCCTCATTTTCCCCTCCCGGCCCCGCTCCCAGCTTCTCGCTCTCTCGCTTCTCTCTTCTCTTCCCTCCCCTCCCCTTTGGTTTGACAATTTTGTCTTAAGTGTTTCTCAAAAAAAAAAAAAAAAAAAATTACTTTAGTTAGCATGCGAGCTGTGGGCAATTGTTAAAAAGTGTTCTTAGGTTTACTGTGAAGAGAATGTATCCTGTATCCGTGAATTGCTTTATGGGGGGAGGGAGGGCTAATTATATATTTTGTTGTTCCTCTATACTTTGTTCTGTTGTCTGCGCCTGAAAAGGGCGGAAGAGTTACAATAAAGTTTACAAGCGAGAACCCGAGACTGGCCCTGGCCGCGCTGCTGCTCATTCGCTCCAGGCGCCGGGTCGGGCCGTGGGCGGGGGGCGCGGGGCGCGGGGCTCTCGCCCGGGGCCGCGGTGGCGGCGGCGAGAGGGGCGGGGGCCGAGGCAGGTGGTGCAGTCCTGGGGCCGGGGGCGCAGGGGGTGAGGGAGGCGGCTCCACGCGATTGGAGGAGACGGGCCGAGGGAGGGGACCCCACACACGCCCCCTCCCCTCGCGTTCCCAGGCTGCCCCGAGACCCCTGCGCCCTGGCCGCGCGGGGGAAGAGGCGCGCCGCTCGGGCTGGTGGTGGCTGCGTCCCAGGCCGGCCGCATCTCTCTTTGTTTCCGTGTGTGTCCTCCCGTGGGGAGCGGGGGGAGGAGGCCAGAGACGAGCGAGAGGCTGCTGAGCACGCAGAGATTTTTATTTTTCTGGGACTCTGTTGAGGGAAGCAGGAGAGGGGAGATGCTCTTCCCCGCCTCGGCCTCTGGGGGACGTGGCCACCTCCGCCCGGCTCCGAAGCGCTCCCTCGCTGCCTTCCTTCCTTGGCTGCCTCTGCTTCTCTGGCAGCCTCGCTCGGCCAAGGCATCCGGAACCCGGAAAGCAGCGAGCCCGAGCCTGGGCCGCCCTCTTCCCTTCCTTTCTCTCCCCACACCCCACTCCCTTCCTTTGCCTTTTTTTTTTTTTTTTCTTCCAGACCTTTTTATTTGTTTCCACCAGAAACCGCAGAGTCCTACACCCACGGGCCGGGTCCCCCAGGAGCGCCCCTGCACCAGGGCATCTGGGGGCACCGAGAGTCTCGAGGCCAGGCTGGCTCCTCACCTTGGGGGAACCGGGCCAACCCCGCCTGAGGCCCGGGCCGGACGCCTTGGCCAGAGTTCTTAAAAGCCGGCGTTGCCCGTGTCCGTGCCCGGCTCGCTGGGGACTTGGGTGGGGGCGACAACACGGACCGCTCCGGGGTATTTGTTTTCCCTTGCACTCCATCCCTTGGTCTCCCAAATCTCGCAAGCTGCCTCCAGCTCGCCGGGGTCGGCGGCGGCCCTGGAGCCCCCCAGCCCCAATCCACAGCGCTCGGCTTTCCCGTTCATTATTGATCATATTTTATAAATCCAACGCCACACAATTTTTTCCACATTACCGGGAGCCGTGGGGAGGCGGAGCGGCCATTGGCGCAGGGGACGTCACGTGGGCCGGGGTCACGTGGGCCGAGAGGAAAAAGGGGGTCCTTTTTGGTGTAAATCTGGACTCTAATTCTGTAATATATCAAGGAATCTCGTAAAACCGACACTAAAACGTCCCTGCCTACAAATCATCCGGCCAAATTATGAGTTCATTGTATTATGCGAATGCTTTATTTTCTAAATATCCGGCCGCAAGTTCGGTTTTCGCCACCAGCGGAGCCTTCCCCGAACAAACTTCTTGCGCGTTCGCCTCCAACCCCGCGCGCCCCGGCTACGGCGCGGGCGCCTCCTTCGCCGCCGCGGTGCCGGGCCTGTACCCCGGCGGCGGGGGCGCAGCGGGCGCGGGTGGCGTCTACGCGGCCGGCTACGGGCTCGAGCCGGGTTCCTTCAACATGCATTGCGCGCCCTGTGAGCAGAGCCTCGCCGGGGTGTGTCCCGGCGACTCCGCCAAGGAGCAGAGGGACTCGGACCTGGCGGCCGAGAGTAACTTCCGGATCTACCCCTGGATGCGGAGCTCAGGTAACGCCGCGCACCGAGCCGCCCCAGCCGCAGCGTCCGCCGCGCACTACCCGGCCTGGCCCTCCAGGGCGCCGCTTCCTTGGCCGGGCGCCCCCTGGCGCGTCCAGAGCGCTCTGGGCCCCCGAGGCCCGGGCTGGGGCCGCGGAACCCCTGCCGGGCCGCGGCCTGGCCCTGCCCCCACCCCCAGTTCTGCTCGGTGCTCTCAGGCCGGCCCTGCTTCCCGGCGGATCTGTCTTCGCCGACGCCGCTGCTGCACTCAGCGCCCCCGCCCGCTCCGTAGCCTTCCTCTTGGTCTTTTAGCTTTAAATATTTATCAGCAGCGCCGGCACGGGCTGGAGATGAGGCCGTTTGTCTTGCAGAGGAAGGCTGGGGTTTGCAGAGAATAGCCATTAGGGTCTCCCCCCTCGCTCCCCCTCTTCCTCGCCCGGGAGCTCAGCCCTGGGTGTGTCCCCCAGCCCCAGCTCAGACACGATATGGGGGAGGGGGCCGGGTGCTAAGTAAGCAATTCTCCCAGTTCTCCCCTCCCCCTTCGCTCCAGCCAACCCTGCTCCCCCTTGTCCCCTCCAGGACAATTAGAGGTGGGCTACAGAGGCTGGAGGGAGGAGGGGAGAGAGAAGACTGGGACCCAGCCGGGGACCCAGGGCCAAAGTGGCAGGTGGAGGGAGGGACGCTGAGGCCAAGAGAGATGAAGCTCCTGACCCCCCAGTGAACTTGGGGGGGGGCAGGAGAACCAAGGAGGGGGCAAGGGCTCTAAGGAGCAAGCTGCCTTCCTCTGTACCCCTCCTGAGAAGCTTAGGCAGCTCTGGAGAACTGGCCAGCAAGTGGGGAGGTGTCTCTCCAGCGGGGTGCATCTCCTGTTGGGGGAGCGATGGGTTTCCAATGGGCCACTCCAAGTCCGGAGAGCACAGGCCATCCAGCAGCTACTGCAGGAACCCCAGGAGGCTGGGACTCCTGAGAGGTCTGCCCCAAGGCTATATCCTGTCTTATGCTGCCCTGGGGCTGAGGGACTTAGGAGAAGACCCAGAGGCTCCCAAACCAGCCAGGATTGGGGATGAGGAGGACCCCAGTTCTCACAGCTTGGGTACTGGTGGTCACAGTCCCCATTACCTGCCTCATAATTCAACTGCCTTTCCAGTTGATTTATCAAAGCCCCAATTTTTCTGCTCATAAACATTTCAGCATGGCTTTTATCTGACTTGGAATTAGGGCCCTCAGCAGCTCCTTTCTGACGTTCCTTCCCAGGAGAGTTGCACCAGTACCTCAATGCCTGCCCCAAGCCTCCTCCTTGGGGTTCTGGGCTTAGGCGTGGAAGCTCCTGTCTGCATTTGTACCTCACACAGATCCTTGTGTTCCACTCTAACCAGGCTGCAGTCATCTTGCTGCTTGGAGGCCAAAGGCAGGCTTGGCAGCTTTAGTTGGTTGGGTAGCCAGGTGGGCCTGCCTGTCCCTGGCTGAACCTCAGCCCTGCACTGTGGAGGAATCTCCACCAGGCAGCTGCTTCCCAACTAACACCCCCATACACCAGGACGATCTGCAGATTTTCATCTCCTGGTTCCATAACAGCGTGGAGTACACTGGACCTGTGAGATCCCTTTGTCTCCTTTGCTTCTTGGAAAACACTCAGACCAGGGCTGAGCCCTATGTCAGGGTCCCTGGTGAAGTCTCCATAGCTCCTTACACCCAAAGACAACCACAGTCAGAGGCCAAAAGGGAAGGTTTGGAGTTCCTGGTCCTAGAGAGCAATTGGGGATCCACCCCTGCACTCCCCGCCACATACATGCCTTAGGAGCAGCACCTATGGGACGCAGCAGTTTGGATCTCCCCAGCTTCAGAAGTCCAGGCAGGGTAAGATTTCTTGCGAGGACAATAGAAATACTTGCCTTGATCACCTGCAGAACGTTCTGCCAATAAAGAGCAAAGGGCTGAGGAGCAAGAATTTGATTTAGTTCGAAAATGAGCTTTTTTACTCCCTTTTTTTTTTCTTTCCCTCTGATGGACTACCCATGCAAGGTCTAAGAGGGAGGTGGATACCTTCTTAGCATTTTCAACGTTTTTGATTTGAAAAGATCGATTGATTTCCCACCCCCCTCCATTTCTTGTGTGCAGGAACGGACCGCAAGCGAGGCCGCCAGACCTACACGCGCTACCAGACGCTGGAGCTGGAGAAGGAATTTCACTACAACCGCTACCTGACCCGGCGGAGGCGCATCGAAATCGCCCACGCCTTGTGCCTGACCGAGAGACAGATCAAGATCTGGTTCCAGAACCGGCGTATGAAGTGGAAAAAGGAAAACAAGGCCTCCTGCCCAGGGATGGCGGAGCAGGCCAAGGCGGAGGCAGAGGAGGAAGAGGAGGAGTAAAGTCAGAGGAAGAGAGAGAGAGGAGCCACCCAGCTCTGGGAACTGAACCTGGAAACTTGCGTCAAACAGGGGGGAAAAAACTATTTAAATAAAAGCAGTTTTAAAAATAAATTCAGGAGAAAGGTGAAATTTTGGTTTTTCAACACTGTAAAAATATACTACCTAGAGGACAGTCTGTCAGGTTTGTTTTTGTACAACATGAGAAAAACCGTGTCTACCTGTTCTGTAGCTTTCTAAGTCTGCTCTGCTTTTCTAGGTTGCTACCGTAATGTCTTTGTAAAGTCTCCCTGTTTTGTAAGCCTGCTTTGATACTGTGGATGGCCTGTGGGTCTGCACTCACCCCGTTGCTCCTGCCCGCGCTCTGAGCCTCCGCCTTCCCTGTAGAAGCACCCAGAGGGTCTCACGGAGCCCTAGGGCCCACTGACTGGCCCTCTAGCTCCTGTGCCCATGTGCCTGGCCGCTGCCCCTGTGCCCTGCACCCACCACCCTTCCTTTTGACATTCTGTGTCTCCAAATGATGCAAAAATAAACCATTATGAATAGTCGAATCCCTATTTTTTGTGCTACCTTTAGACTGGGAGGGGGGAGGGTTAGTGATGGGTGGGCTTGTTCTCGTCCCTATGTGGGGTCTCCTCTCTTTCTCAATACTGTCCTGTTATCTAATGACCTCTGATAACACACACACACACACACACACACACACACACACACGAATCCCCTTTATACTCTTCATACATCGACATCACCCAGGTTACAATTGTGTATTTACAGGCAGACTTCTCACTAGATAAATATACACTGACACCGACACACGTTCCTGTGTTCACCAAGAAACACACGGGCAGCATCCATGCACACCCATGCACCCACACGTGGTTTCTTGCACTTAAATACACCTGGAGGTCACTCAGGACAGATCGGCGTGCCCATCCACATGCCGGTTTACAAACTGGGCTTCCCTGTGCCCTGTGCCCTGCGCCACAGAACACAGATATCCCTGAGCCCGTGCGTCAGCCACACAGATGCAAAAATGAACTAAATTTTTAAAAAGCTCATAGCTCCTGAAACACTTCTGAGCAGGCCTTCAGAGCACAGACCTGGCCGCTGCGCAGACACCAAGACAGAGGTGGAATCCTCAACACTAGGCCCCACGAGAAAAAAAGAGCGGTGCGTAGGGAAAGCGAACCCCAAATCCACGCTGGGGGCTCTTGGCCTCCTTTGGGCAGAGGTTGGGCGGCACATGCAGGTCTTCGAGGTGGCCTAACGAGGCCTCCAGCGCAAAGACACGCGCAGCTTGCTGCTTCTTTGGCAAACATTTTTGACAAGATCTATTCCTTTATTTTGTTTTCATTGATGTTACTTTCCTGTGTTATAATTTCCCCGTGCTAAATTGGCCCAGGTGACACACTTACATTTAAAAATTGGGCATGAAAGGAGTCCTCGGAGCGAAGGCGGTGCGGACTCACGGACTGGGGTGGCCATCCGCGCCTGTGCTGAGCCTGGCCGTGCTGCCCGCGGCCGCGGGGACTTCCTTTGAGATTTTCTGCCTGCTCATGGGGTTGTGACAGCTTGGAACCTTCTCAGGAGCGCAGAGAGAGAGAAAGAGAAAAGAAAAACATTTCGGGAGAGGTTATTTCGTTTTTCTTTGTATTTGGATGCAGATAGCTTAACTGAAAATACAGGGATGATTTAGGAAATCTGGGGGAAATGGAGTGAATGAATGTTTTGCTCCCCATGACCTTAGCGGCACAAAACCCTGAAAGACAGGTGCCTACACAGCCAGACCTGCACACCTGGTTTTTAGCATTCATGAATGACCCTGGCTTGTTTAAATTGAAGGAATAGGTACCTCAAACAGAGAGCGGCAGGAGGGTTGGTTTTCAGAAAAATCTGTCTCATTTTTCTCTGTAAGTGAAAGGGCCCTAAACTTGCAGTTTCCTCATGAATGACCACAGAACCTCCTTGGTAAGCCGGAGGAGTGCTCACAGGACGCCTGGATCAGCCGGGGTGTGGGCAGGAGAGACTCCTGTGCAGCTTGTTCTCCCTGGGTTTCTGGGGCGCCCAGAGGTGGAGAAGGCTGCGGTTGGATTGTCTACTTTGGCTCTTATCCAGGGCACCTCCCCTCCTGGGGAAAAAACTAGGCCCTGGGGACCTACTCTAGGCCCCCACACCCACTATGCTGAAAGCCTCACAGGTAGGGGTCCCCTATTTTTAGGGCTGAGACTGAGGGAGCCAGATGAGAGGGACGGGGCATGGGGAGCTTTCATTTTGCTCAGAGGAAGCTATAAGAAAGCGACCGCGGCTCCCTCCTCACCTCCAGCTTTGCCCCATGCTGAAGATTTGAGGTGAATTTTTACTAGCAAAGAGGCGCAGGGCTCCTGAGGAAGATGGGGAAGATTTTTAAGAGAACCCCCTTCCTCGATGAACCCTTGTGGCTACAAGGTCCTGAATTGCTACACCCCAAATTTTGCCCCTTCCTTTCAGATTGGGGATCCCCCCCCCAAAAAAAGAGAGAGAAGGAGAAGAAAAGAAGATGGCGGCTGAGAAAAGGGTAGCTGCTGGAGCAGCCAGGAAGAAATGCAATAAATTCCTTGTTGTTTTATGAAAATTTACAACTTTGTGATAGAAGTTTATGAGTGGTTGAATCCAGCGATTGGCCAGCGCCGGTCATGTGGCCGGGCGATCGTGAACATGAACTTTTTATCATTTCCCTGGTGGTTATAATGCAGCATTCTTTTGGACACCACACCTAGGTCGGAGCACTGTCGTCCTTCAGGGCTCCAGCCTCTTGATATTTTTATACTTCAATATCATTTCAATAGAGCAAAGGAGAGTGAGAGAGAGAGAGGGGGGAGAGGCGAGAGAGGGAGAGGGAAGGCGGGGTGAGAATTATACAAAAGAGAGAACCAAAAATAATTTTGATTCCTAAGTTAATGTGCCTGCTGATCTGGGATTTTGGTCATCATGAAGGGTAAATGGACAATCTGCCCAGGACTGCAGCCTGAGACCATTTTTCAAAGCCAGAACTTATTCTATTTTCTATGCAAATGTCAGAAAAGCGAAACACCCTCTCTCCCTAAGTCAGAGAAGGGAAGTGACGGCTCTCAGGTTGGGACAATATTATCTGGAAGCCGAAAGAAGAAACCGAACGCTCTTCCCCCACCCTCCCTCCCCACCCTATGCGATCCGGAGGAAGAAAACCCCCAAGGTCTGCAAAGGTAAGGGAGATCCTACAATTCTCTTCGTATTCCTTTGCATTTCATTGCTTTTGTAGGGGGTGGGGCTTGGGCTTTTCTCCCTCCTCCCCCGACTCCCAGACTGGGGTTAAACCCCACCTTTGGGTGCTGCAGGAAGAGGCTTCCCAAGAAATTCGGTGCTGGAGAGAGGGGTGGTGGCTGCTTCCAGGAGGCGACAGAGGAGGGACAGAAAGGGGCCATGGAGGCCGGCTCTGAGTGCCTTTAGCGAGGCACCGGGAGGGGAGCCCTAGCCGGGCGCCGGGCAGGAGGAAGCTCCTCATTCCTGACCCCATGGGTTCATGCCCCTCGCGCTCCTCGAGCCTTCCCGGCCCGGGCCTCCTCTGATGGTCCCCCTGTGAGATGCTCTTGCCCACTGTGGGTGTCAGCCGTTTGCTGGCAGCACTGGCACGAGGGGCGGTGGCGCTCAGGGTCCTCCTGGTTTCCGTAGGGCCTGGAATCTCCGGCGAGGCTGAGGAGGCGACTAGAGAGATACAGAAAGGACAATTCACAGAGACTTGTCCAAATTCTCCCTTCGGAGACATTTCAAAAATGAAAGGGCTGTGGGTGGAGGCACCCGGGGTTCCTGGGAGACTCCCCAGGAAGCCTGTTCAGCCAAGGATCCATGCCCAGGTCTCTGGCTGCTCCTGCAGGAGGGAGCCTGACTCTGCGCCCTGCCGGGAATAGTGTGGTTTGAACGCGGTAGGTTCCAGCGTGTTGGTGTCGGTGGAGGCAACATTGATTCTGTGACTTGTGTTGCATTGGTATGGGGCGTGTGGGTTTCCGTGGAGGAAAAAAAGGGGGCATGGGTATTTGCTATGGAAAATTCAAACTTTCTTTCATGCAAATGTATTTATGAAGAGCTGTTTAGCGTATTGATGTTTTAGGCTTGTACATAAAACCAGGAAAGAATAAGAAAATCAAAAGGACGAATGATCAGGGAATTGGAGAGTGTCTGAATTGCAAAACCGCTGGGCTCGGAGCTTGGGCAGCTCAGCCTTGGCCCCACGGGCGCCAGATTTTGCCCTCCAGCCAGGCCTTTGGGTGGAGGAGGATTGCTGGGCGGGAGACTCAGATTCATAAAGTATCTGGTGGGGTGAAGAAGGACCTGGAGCAGAGAGGCCAGGACTCTGGTGAGGCTTTGGGGAGACAATGTAGGTTGTGGAGAGTCAGAGGTGTTGTTATTTAGATTGAGTTTTGTCTGCATGGATGGATCGTTGATTTTTTTTTTTTTTTTTTTTTTTTTTTTTTTTTTTTTTTTTTTTTTTTTTTTTTTTTTTTTTTTTTTTTTTTTTTTTTTTTTTTTTTTCTTTTCTTAGGACCAGACACAGTATGCGCGCTCAGGCCTCTGATTGCTTGGGACTGCCCGGGCTAGGTCTGGGGAGTGTGTGAACCTTTGCTCGTGTGAGCATGTGTGTCCGTGAGCCTAAGTATTGGCCATCTCAGCCCTAAATTGGGAGGAGACAGAGGTGGCAGCCACTTGTGGCACAGGAGGGGTGTCCGGGGGGCCCAGGTAGATGCCCTAGGTACAGGCCTAGCCTGGCCTCCCAGAAACACCCCTCGGTTCCGTGGCAAGTGAGCACCAGCACCCATGACTCTGGGGGCCGATCCTCTATGGGAAATTCCCCAAACCAGCTCAGACTAAAGGTCTTTTTCTCCTGGAGTCTTACCGGGTTATAAATGGCCCCTTAGACACTTTGCTCTGACCCAAATTATGCGGTCTGCTGCCATCTACCGACCATTCCGAGGCAAACGCGCGACTTGGGTGCCGCAAGCCGGGTAACACAGCCCAGCCGTGCCCGGCGCCTGTAGCCCCTGCCCGAGGCTGGGGCAGAGGGGGTTGGGAAATCTTCGGTCCATCCCAACGCCCTGCATTCCATGTGGGTTCTCAGGGGCGGATCAGGGAGCAAAACAAATCTCTCTCCTCAGACTCTCCAACTCCCTTCCTTCCTCCCCTCCAAACCCACTTCAGTCCCAAACCTGGTGGCTGGCAGAGGAAACGATTTCTCTTAGGACTAATACTGCAACCCGGGGCAGGGGTTACAGAGCCATAGAATTGGGGGATTGGGGCTACGACCCCGCCCCCAACACACCCCAAGGCTCGGCGCCGGAGCACAGGCTGCTCAAGGTTTATTTGGTTTCTTTGCAGCCATGGGAGGGGCCGCGCGGTTCCACTCGGTTGTCAAAAGACAAACCGAGTCTGTGTTCTTGCAGTTGGCCGATGGCGGGTCTCGCCAGTTCCCTAGCTGGTGGGTTGGGCGTGAAGGCGCGGAACCGAGTTTTTCTGGAAACCGTCGGTGTCTGCAGTGAGCGCCGATCCCCTCCCCCACCCCCACCCCCGATCGTTTCGAGAGAAATCCACGCGAGTGTGCCGTGGGGAAAACTGGGAGTGGGCTAAGTCACGAAGGGAGCAAGCCGTGGTGATTTCCATTCCCGCTGGACCCCGCACACCCGCTTCGCGCGACATCGTCCCCAGAGGGGGTGGTGAGGCGGCGCGCGCCTCTGCGCCGCCCGCGTTGGCGCATTGGCCCCTGTCTCTCGGGTTACTGATTAGCTCTGGCTTTCAGGGCGTAGGAGGACGCTCCTCTCAAGGTGCGCTGGCTGTGGCGGGGGCTGAAGGAAATTGCCTGTGGTGCCAGGTCCGCAGAGATGCTACTGGGGTCTGGCTGCGGGGAGTCTGAGGGCCCGCGGCGCTGCTGGGGGCGACACCCGCTTGCTGCGCTCCACCCCACCCCCATCCCGGTGCCTCTAGAGTCCAGGCCTCTGGGCGGCTCTTTGAGCTTTTCCGTATCCTGAGTGACTTTCCGGCGGCTCCATTGCCGGGCCATCTCTGCGGGAGGTCCCAAGGGAGCCGGCCAGGAAGGCCTTGGGCCCCTCGGAGATTTTTTTTCCTTTCGGAGAATGCAAGGCCAGAGGAGAGAAATCAGAGTGGTAGAGAGGGTGGAAGCACTTCAGTGGGCTCAGGGTGGCGTGGACATGGGAAATGGGGGCCAGGAGAACTGCAGAGCCAGCACTCCCTCCAGCAGACCAGAGGGGATGTCTCTCATTTGCATAATGGAAATAAGGCCTTTGTACCTTGGTTTGGCCCGATAGAATGATTTTAGGGCAGAGTGGCTTGTGTGGAGGGCTGCCCTCAGTCTAGGAGAGCCACCACACCACACCTCTGGGAGCCTTTATGTCTCCTGGCCCAATCAGAGACCAGGCATAGAACTGGGTTTAGGTGTTTTCCTCCACTCCACCCTGAGGCGCTTTGGGGGTGGGGTGGAGAAGGGTGCCCCTCAATCCCAAGAGCTGGGTAGCTTAGAGAAAGCCTGGCTAACCCAGCCCCACTCCGTGCAAGCAAGTGCTGGTCCCCGAGCTGAGCACAGCCAAGGAAACACTGCCCTGCGAGCTGGAATGTGTCCTTGGTCCAAGTCCTCAGAACAAAAAATCACAATTCTGAATCAGACCAGGGAGGTACACACGCTTCCTTGATGCCCAGGCAAGGAGAGACCCCCCACTCAGCGGCTGCTGGGCCTGCTGTGTATTTACATATTCCCCCCTGGAGACCGACAGACAGACTGCCACTCTGGATGGAACCCCAAACAGATTCTCCTGGAGATCTGGCTCCAAAAACCAGGCCGTCCCTGGCCAGGGTCTGCCTGCCTGTTCTTTTTCCCAAACAAACGGATCAGAGGAATAAACGCTCATAAATACCTCTGGGCTTAGATAAGAGAAATGAGGCGCTAGTTCCTTTCATGCCGGACTCCAGGCGCCTGGGCCCTGCCTGCAGCTCCATCTCCCAACAGGCAACCTGCAGAGGTGAAGTTAATTCAGGGGCTGTGACTAAGGATAAGGTCATTATTTCCTGCTTCTGTCCTGGACTGAGAGTCCCCTCTTCTGCTGCCTCTTGCTGCCCTGTGCTTTGCAGAGAGACCAGGCCATACCAACCAGGGATGGGGACGCTGTGGCCTGCCAGGAGGGCCGAGGCCCAGAGCCCAGCTTCAAGCTGCAGGGCAAGCACCCCTTCTCTTCTCCAACAGCTCCTGCCCTCTGTGGGCCCAGTCACAGCTGGGATGCAGCCTTTGAGCTCCTCCTTCTCTGTCACTGGGTGCTTTGCGTTTTTCTTTTTCTTTCTTTTTTTTTTTTTTTTCTTTCTTAAATCCTTTAATACCCCTCAGGATCAGGGTAGGGAGTGACACTCAGGGATGGCCACTTTGCATCAAGTGCAGCCTGAGTTGCCCTAAGTGGCAAGTAGTGGTGGCGAGGGGGCCACCACCATGTCAGTCCCCACCCTCAGCCCTAAGCACCTTTCCTAGTGCCTTCTTGTGCCACCCCCCCCATAGGCACAACTGACCCCTAAAAAGGAGTCCAGAGCAAGGCAGGGTGGATCAGCCCAGCCAGACCTCAGACTTTATTCCCATGCTGGTCCCTTCCTTTCCCCAGGTAGAAAAGTGTCACCCTTCACTGCCTGGCCTGTGTGCTAGCCTCCTGGAACACTGGAAACACATCGCGTGGCCTGGCTTCAGCCTGGGCTCCACGCAGGCTCATTTTCTTTTGGATGTGAGAGCACGAGCAAGCACAGAGGCACAGGCAGGCTCATACTCAAGCTTGCTCAGCAGCAAATCGAAAGCTGATGATTCAAGTGTGAGGCAGGGGTGGAAACTAGAGCTGTTGAGGGACAGAAGGTATTGCTGTGTCTGGAGAAGGGACACTGAAAGGTGGCTACTGAGTACCCAGGTGGACTCAAACACTCCTCCCTCCTTGTAAAGCTAAACCCAAACTAAGTGCTGTGAAAGAAACTGCAAAATAACAGCCAGCCCCCAGAGAGACCTGGAAGAGAGGGGAGTCTCTGGGAGGAGTAGGATTTGAAGAGTCTTGTACTCAGACTTCCTGCAATAGCCTTGATTTCTACAAATCTATGACTCAAAATATCCTTACATCATTTGGGGTGACAGGTGGAGGCAGAAGGCTGCAAATAGGATGAGGATCAAATAAATACAGCCACGTGGGCTTGAGGGGTCCTCCTGAAGCCTCTACCCCACATGCCCCAGGGATGGCAGGTCTGATTCTTTTCCCTGGGGCACCTTCCCCTTCCAGGAGTAAGCCCAGCGGCTTGAGCTGCAACCAAACGGGATGTCTTGGGCAGCAGCCACAGAAGGCTTTGAGCATCTACCAGTGAGGCTGCAGAGCCAGGAAAGCTGGGCTCAGACCCCTTGGCCACCTCTTCCTCCTCTGGGTCTTCTAGGCGGAGAGATCTGGCCAACCCCTGGGCCTCCTCAGACCTAAGAGTTGTGGAGAAACGGGGATAATAATAGACCCAGGCTTGGAGGAGAGAACAGATCTGACAAACAGGGAAAGAAAAAATTCAAGCCCCGGAAGAGAAGGTGTTTCTTCTTCGCCTCTGTTCTAAATTGCTGCAAATTAGCGGAGAACTCTGATTCCTTCTACTCGTAGAAAACACCAGAAACAAGCCTCCTTCAGTTCTCTCTCAAGCGATGAGACTGGGGACATTTACTCAGCCCTCCCTTGAGGGACCGGCTTGAAGCAATGCAGGGGTTAACTCTTCTCAAAACACAATTAACTTTTTCCTATTCTGCATGGGGTGGGGTGGGGAGGGATATATTTATTTAATCGCTGGGGAATGGGGTGGTCTCAACCCAGAGCTCCCTCCTCCCTCAGAGGCACAGACGCCTTTTTTCGCAGATCCTATGTAGGTGGAACAGGACGCGTTGTGTTGTTGGGGGGAGAGAGGGAGAAGAGGAGAAGAAGGAGGGAAAAAAAAAAGGTTGATAGGTTTGTGCGCGGGTCCCTCGTGCGGGCTGCGCTCCTCCTGGGTGCTATTCGACAATTCCTGCCTCTGCCATTGGTCAGCGTTGGATCAGATGGTTGTATTTCCTTCTGGCCCTCACTGGCACCTCGCCATCCCCCCTCAGCTAAAACCCAATCTCGGATATACTACTAATAGGCGCGGCGCTCGGACTATAAAACACAACAAATCATAAACCCGGCGGAGCAGCAGCGGCCGCGCGCGCCTCCCCTCCCAATGAGTTCCTATTTCGTGAACTCCACCTTCCCCGTCACTCTGGCCAGCGGGCAGGAGTCCTTCCTGGGCCAGCTGCCGCTCTACTCGTCCGGCTATGCGGACCCGCTGCGGCACTACTCGGCTCCCTACGGGCCCGGGCCCGGCCAGGACAAGGGCTTCGCCCCTTCCTCCTACTACCCGCCGGCGGGCGGCGGCTACGGCCGGGCTGCGCCCTGCGACTACGGCCCGGCGCCGGCCTTCTACCGCGAGAAGGAGTCGGCCTGCGCGCTCTCGGGCGCCGACGAGCCGCCCCCGTTCCACCCCGAGCCGCGCAAGCCGGACTGCGCGCAGGACAAGAGCGTGTTCGGCGACACGGAGGAGCAGAAGTGCCCCACGCCGGTGTACCCCTGGATGCAGCGGATGAACTCGTGCAACAGTGAGTGCCACTCTGCGCCGTCGCCTGTGCCTCCGCGGCCCCCAGCCAGGGACCGGGAAGTGGCGAGCGTCCCCTCCCCCTCCCCTCCTCCACGAGGTGCGGGGCAGGCGTCTTGGGATTAGGAGGTCCTGGAAGACCGGGCGCCCGCGCGGGGTCTGCTGCGCCATCCTCTGGGCCGCAGGAGTTACAAAGTTTGCGAAGTCCCAGCTGTGTCGAGAGCTGGGGGAGCGAGGGGGCTCCCTAGGAGCGCCAGGCCAGAGCAGGATTCCTGCCAGCAAAGGGGCAGGGGCGCAGGGGCTAGCTTCGCTTTCCCTTGAGCCCCCGTCCCTTCCCCCTAGCCCGAGGGTCCCCCACCCAAGGCAGCTCCATTAGAAGCAGAGTGCGTCATGAAGGGGTGGAGGCGGCGTGACGCTGGCGAGAGGAGTCCGGCCAGGCCGGCGTTTCCCCTGGGGTGGGGGCTGGGAGACAGGCACCAGGAGAGGGGTGGGAGGCAAGAGGAAGGAGGGAGACTGACGGGACGAAGGAATGGGGATAGGCAGAGCGGGAGAGAGGGGAAAGAGGCGCCTGGGACTCAGGTCGGATTATTTGTCGGCTTTAAATCCCAATTGATGTCCATTAGCGGGACACGAAAGTGAGGAGCTGTTAATGCGGACTACAGATCGATCCGCGTCATTACGGATTAAGGGCCCGAATCTATCATGGGGTGGGTCGGGTTTGGGGAGAGCTAGATGGATGGCGAGGAAGGGAAAGGAAAGACGCCGCTAAGAAGAGACGCACCTGGCCAGCCCCTCCCCCCGCGCAGGTGGCGGTCGGAAGCGCGCCTCCCCACCCCCACCCAAAGTCCACACCGCGCGCACAGGCCCAGGAATCCGGGAGGGAATCCGGAGGGGGCGCTGGAGGGGCGGGAAGGGGGCAGGCAGTGGAGCGCCAGAGGGCAACCCGGGACAGGCTGGATTGCACGTTTGGGGGCCCAGGGGGAGAGGGGGCTCTGGGCCCGGTGACCCCAGGCCTCAGCGTTCCGCTCTGCTCTGCGTAACAGGTTCCTCCTTCGGGCCCAGCGGCCGGCGAGGCCGCCAGACCTACACTCGCTACCAGACGCTGGAGCTGGAGAAGGAATTTCACTACAACCGCTACCTGACCCGGCGGAGGCGCATCGAGATCGCGCACGCCCTGTGCCTGACCGAGCGCCAGATCAAGATCTGGTTCCAGAACCGGCGCATGAAGTGGAAAAAGGAAAGCAAACTGCTCAGCGCGTCGCAGCTCAGTGCCGAGGAGGAGGAAGAAAAACCAGCCGAGTGAAGGTGCTGGAAAGGGAGGGGGGGACGCGAAGGGAGAGACCTGCGCGGACCCCAGGGCGCCGGAGAGGCCAGGAAGGCTCTGCGGGCGGGCGGGAGAGCCTAGGGACCCGCTCTCGGCGGCGACAGGCGACGGGCGGCCCCCGCGCCCTCCCGGATCCCGCCCGCAGATCTCTCGCCGCCGCCCGCTCAGGGCAGCCGCCAGAGCCCACCCCGCACCCAACGTCTCCTCCCTCCCCGAGGAACCCGCCTGTGGCCTGCTCAGGCTCCTGGGTGAGAACTGAAGATCGGACTCACTTGATGTTTGTTGGACGCAGAGCGAAACGCTCTTGTACGTGTCGCGTCTCATTTCGTTCATGTCCCCTGTGCACGGTTCAATGGTAGATTCGCTGCCCCTCAACAGGGGCCCCGAAGACTCCCTGACCCCAGACATGTCCTCTCTCCCACCCCCTCCCCAAAGCTACTGGAAGGAAGGAGCACATACTACCTAGAAGTAAGAAGAGGAGCCTCAGAAGAAAACAAAGTTCTATTTTATTAATTTTCTATGTGTTGTGTTTGTAGTCTTGTCTTAGCCCTGGACGTGAAATACTTCGGTAATAATATTAATATTATTATTAATAATGATGATGATAATAATAAAGACCTGAAAACTGGCTGCTCCGTCATCTGCCATCCTCCTCTCCCATTCCTTCCCTTCCTGCCTCCCTCCAAGCCATTCCCGGCACCCTAGCTCCTGAGCAAGGGTTTCTGGTCTGCCTCAGAGCCGCCACCAGCCGCTGGCAGCCACTCGGAGATTACATTTGAGATAAAGGACCCTGCAATCAGTGGCACCCAGGGCCCCTGTCCTGTATCTTGCAAATGTTAAGGTCCCAAACCGCCTCTCTCGCTGGGACTTAGGGACCAGACAGGGAGCCTTTTCTTTTCTGTGGCCTGTCTTCATTTCTATCACCACTGCCGTCACTACCCGAAGAGATGCACTGCCCCCGCCCCCAGACCGAAGCCCTTGTGGAGACTGAGTTGGCGCTTGGGCGCCTTCGCAGGGTTTTTCTGTCTGCAGCTGGCCAGGGGCCCTGGCCTTGGGCCCATCCACAGACACAGCCCGTTCTCCACCCGCGTTGGCCTGGGTTCCAAAGAAAGAAACGGGGCCACTTTCAGTCACGGCTGAAGGCTCTAACTACCCCTTCCTTCCTTAATTTGGGGCTCAGTGCCAGACAGAATGTGTGGCTGGCTGTGGGGAGACATGAGGCAGAGGGCGCTGACTTGGCCCTGCCCCTTGAAACCCTGCAGGCAGGAGCCTCTCAGCCCAAAATGGTCCATTCTCTCTCCACCCGCCCTTCTGCAGGCAGCAAGCTGTAGACAGTGTTTTTCTTTCTTCCTCCTCCTGCTCTCCCTTTTTTATTTTTAAAGAAAATAGCCGCCTGGCAGAAGAGGTCCAGCTGCAGCCGTCTCTGGCCGCCCAGCCTGCTCAGCAAGGTGCCATCGGTCTTTGGAACCCCTTCCCAGGGAAGGTGGCAGGCTGGTGGGCAAGAGTCTGGCCTGGGGGCTCTAAATGCAATAGCCTGCATGTGTCCAGAGGGCAAAGGGGTCTCCTTGAAACCCCAAACTCTCAGACATATGTTACCACCAGAACCCAAAGCCACTGCTTCCCAGGGAGGAGGTGGCTCTTATCTTTGGGCAACTAGGCCTCTTGAGCTGAGCCCGGTTCATCCTCTAGAGTCCTTGCTGTCCCTTACCATTTCCAGGCCTGGGCTAGGGACAACAAGGTCAGGAAGAGGATTCTAAACTTCCAGGGGGCCCAGGAGGGTGGAAAGCTTTGGCTGCAGGGTTTTTCAGCTCAGCCTGGGAACTGTGGACCCGCTACTGCAGCCCCACAAGGAAGCAAGCCGCCGCCGCCACCACAGCAGCCGGACTGAGCTGAGGCAGAGAGAGGGATTGTACTAGAAAATGTTTTCCGCACACCATTTCCAAACGTTTTCCTTACTCCTGTCCTCAACTGGGGAGGCTAACAAAACCCTAAGAAGGGACAAGTAACTCAATCTTTGAGCATCTTTATCCAGAGCTAAATTCACGATGGTGGTAATGATAGAGAAGGCGCAAACAGACTAACCGCGCCCTAAGAAAGTGGAGAAAAGGCTCAGACCTGGCCTTTTAAAAAAAAGGCTCAAGCCTGAGGGTGAGTCACGGCCAGGTTTCTCCGAGGCTGGCTGCCGGGTGCAGGGAGCACCACCACCGCCATGGCGGCCTGCGGCCCGCGCTCCCGCCGATCGCCGGGAGGTGGCGCGCTCTGCTCAGAGGCCAACGCCAACCCTCTCCCGATTTCTCCCCCTTCTCTTTTTTCCCCCTCTCTCCAAGGCTCGCATTGAATCGGCCCTAACGATTCTCGGATCGTCATTATTTGTAACCATAGAGCATGAATTACCTCTTGAGGTCATCAGCGAGAATTTACGACTGGTCAACAAAAGCACGTGATTCCCTAACGCCCCCCATCCCCCTTCCAACCTGCCCCCCCATATTTGGCCGCATACATAGCAAAACGAAGTACAGTGCATCGCTATAATTCATTAATACATCATAAATCGTGAAGCACAGGGTTATAACGACCACGATCCACAAATCAAGCCCTCCAAAATCACCCAAATGAGCTCGTACTTTGTAAACTCCTTCTCGGGGCGTTATCCAAATGGCCCGGACTATCAGTTGCTAAATTATGGCAGTGGCAGCTCTCTGAGCGGCTCTTACAGGGATCCCGCGGCCATGCACACCGGCTCCTACGGCTACAATTACAATGGGATGGACCTCAGCGTCAACCGCTCCTCCTCGGCCTCCTCCGGCCACTTTGGGGCGGTGGGCGAGAGCTCGCGCGCCTTCCCCGCGCCCGCCCAGGAGCCCCGCTTCAGGCAGGCGGCGTCGAGCTGCTCCCTGTCCTCGCCCGAGTCCCTGCCCTGCACCAACGGCGACAGCCACGGCGCCAAGCCTTCCGCCTCGTCCCCCTCTGACCAGGCGACCTCGGCCGGCTCCGGCGCCAATTTCACCGAGATAGATGAGGCCAGCGCGTCCTCGGAGCCCGAGGAAGCCTCCGGTCAGCTCGGCAGCCCCAGCTTGGCACGGGCGCAGCCGGAACCCGTGGCCACCTCCACGGCCGCGCCCGAGGGGCAGGCTCCGCAGATATTCCCGTGGATGCGGAAGCTTCACATCAGCCATGGTAATTCTCTGCTTCGTTTTTTGTCTCCTCCGCTGCCCTTCTCTGTGTCTGAGGGGTGGGGGTCGGGCTTGGCCAGGAGAGCTTGGCTTTGCTCAAACACAGATGTATTTTTCCAAGGGGGAGAAGTCCCTAAGAGGGTCTCCCAGGCTCCGTGGACAGAGCTGAGCAGGCTCTGTGGCGAGAGGGTGGATTTTTAGTAATTTGTTCCCAGGCTCAGCTTAGCTCGGCCAGGAACCAGCTTTAGGATGAAGGATGGGGTGTCTGTAATGTAGGGCAGGGTCCCCCGAAATCTGGAGACTGCTGCTAGACGATGAGGTCAGACTGTCAAAGGAGCTTTATAGGGCAAAAGTGGGGCCACTCTGCTCCCTCCCAGGACAAGTGGCCGCCTGTGCCCCAAAGGGTGAGGCACGGCCGGGAGGATGAGAGAGACAAAGCCAAAGCCAGGCGCCTTCACGGCCGGCAAAAGTGGAGGCTGTAGGACGAGGGGGTGCAAAAATGGAGCTTGGGCACAAGCATCTGGAATAGGGAAGACGGGAGCTGCGGGGAGCTGGGTGCTGGGGACGCCTGGGTCCTGCTCCCCGCCCCCTCCCACTCAGGGCCCCCTCCGGGAATCGGAATAACTAACGTGGCCTCGCGGCTTTATTCTGTCTGCACCAGATATGACTGGGCCGGACGGGAAGAGGGCCCGGACCGCGTACACGCGCTACCAGACGCTGGAGCTGGAGAAGGAATTCCACTTCAACCGCTACCTGACCCGGCGGAGGCGCATTGAGATCGCGCACGCCCTGTGCCTGTCCGAGCGCCAGATCAAGATTTGGTTCCAGAACCGGCGCATGAAGTGGAAGAAAGACAACAAACTGAAAAGTATGAGCCTGGCCACAGCCGGCAGCGCCTTCCAGCCCTGAGCCCGGAGCTGCCCGCCTGCAGGAGCCCCGGGCGACCCCAGAGCCCGCGCCACCGCAGCCCGGGCCCCTCCGACCCTCTGCGCTGCCGCCGCCCGCTGGGGACCGGTTCCCACCAGCCTGCCTCGCCCGGCCTTGTGTTCTGCGTTTTCGTTTGGTCTTAGGTCTTCCTGTGGCTCCCTCTCTCTTGGACTGGTTGCTACTGTTGTTAATAATAATAATAATGATAATAATAATAATACTTATTATTTCCCTCCAGACTCCCCATCCCCTCTGCTTGCCCCAAATCCGCCAGTGTTTCTGAATGTTCGTGTCTGTGGTTGCACTCTTTTCCTCCAGAAAAAAGAAGAAGAAAAAATAGAAATTCGCATGTTTAATGTGAACTTCCCCTTCCCCATCTGTGTCCTAACTTATTTATAAAAGGATGATGGCTGTATTTTGAGTTGCAGTGGGAGACTTCTCTAAGGGCAGCAGTTGAGTGGGGTAGTGTCGCAGCGCAGGGCCCAGCCGAGCTGGCCTCTGACATGGAGTCCATGACTGTGTCTCTTTCCACCCACTCCTCCTCCTCCTGCTCCTCCTCCTCCTCCTCACTCCCCAGGTCCAAGTCTCCCACGGACTTGGTCCTGGGGGGGCAGGGGCCAGGGAGGGCCGACAGAGATGATGTGGAAAAGAGGGGAGAGAAATAGTGAGATTGCAGTCCCTGCTGCCTGATAGGCCCACAAGGCCTGGTCTGGGGGTGGACAGAAGCAGAAGAAATAACCCTCCATGTAAAATGTCTCCAGTGTATTTCTCTATGGACCCAGGGGTCTGGCTGGAAGGCCCAACGCTTGTAAATATGAGGCTAGCCTCGGTCAGACCCAGCTTTTCCTGCCTCAGTCAGCTTGAGGCCATGTACAGTGCGCAGCGAGCGGGTGCCGTGCCGTGTGTTAAGTCTGTGTTTGCCAGGCCTGTCTCGGTGATTCGCTTTTGGTATTTGTTTGTAGCTTTCCTTAAGTCAAATAAATGTTTCCCCTACTCCCCTGACCTTCCACTATTTGTCTTTTCTGCGGGGTCTGCCTCTCCCATGGCTGGGCACACCCTGGATCATTCTGGGAAATCTAGGGTGTAGGCCGGACTGTAGGATGCTCAGCAGGAGTCTCTGGGTCACAGGAGTCCTGGCTTGGCTTGGTTGGTCAGTGGTGCTTGGGCCAGGGGCCTGGGCTTCAGGCCCGGTGCTGAGAGGATTGAGAACCTCCCCATGGGTCCCAGTTGGGCCCAGTTGGCTTCCACCACTGGTCACTGAGAAACCTTGTGGAAAACTGTCCAGGGGAACAAATTGGGGCCTAAGTCCCACACAGGAGGCTCCTGGCTTTCTGGGAGTGGTAGAGGCCTGCATAGCTACTCTGTTCCCTGCTCCAAACCCCAATTCAACCCTGCCACCCAATAAGGAAAAAAAAAAAAAAAAAAAAGGAAGAAGAAATAATCAGATCCATTTCAAAGCTTTCCTCGCAGCTTCATTCTTCTCTACAATTTTCTAGGGCTTCTTCTCTCTAAAGGGCCAACTGACCTTCCTCCTTGGTTAGGAGTTGGGTTCCCTCCTGCAAGGGCTCTGTTTTCCCCTCCAGCCGAGTCAGCCTCCACCCTGAGCACAAGAGTGGAGCTGGACACTTACCCGAGTCAATCCCTTCCATCTGGGCCCAACTTCTCATGGGCCTGGGGGAGGGCTCTGGAGAGGAGGCAGCGAGGGTCCTGGAAGCTCTACTAGGCCCTACTTCCCCTTCACCCCCTGACTTTGTCCCCCTTTGCCGATAGCAAACTATCCCAAAAGTCGCTATGACATTTAGATGTCAAATGGATAGGGGTTTTATCTTGAAGTTAGATCGTAAAAATCGCCGAGAAGTCAGACAGATACCCCTCACTGGCTCGAGAAAGTCACGTGAGGTCCATAAAGTTAGTTTTATGGTTTTGGGGAGTTGACACCGTGCGGTATATTTCACATTCTCCAGAATGTTAAGTGACACTTTAACTGCTCGCTGTGGTGGGGAAGGGGGCAGAACTAGGTGAGCTCTCTCCCAGCCTGGAGCAGCCGGCCAGCCCAGGAGGCGGTGGTGGCCCAGTGGCCTCGCAGTAAGTCGCTCCCAGCTTTTGCTTTGCTGTTTCTTTGCTTGCACTTCTGGGTCTTAGGGCTGGGGGAAGGAATCTTGCTTCCAGGAGGCTGTGGAACATTGTAAGGGATGGAGAGCTCCTTTCTGTCCCCAGCTCTAAGAAACTGGGTGTTTGGAGTAGAGGGGGACGTTGGTTCCAAAAAGCACTGATGGTCCAAGGCACCTGGATTTTATTTGCAGGATTGTCGGGTTTTGGGGGGCAAGACAGTTGTGTGTGATTCATGTTCCTTCTTTCATTGTGCTGGGGAATTTTGGGGCATGAGGAGGGGTATGTACTGCTGGAGGAAGGGGAGCCATTTCACAGCTGGCTGCCCCAAGACTGGCATCTATCCCCCCATCTCCAGATGAGAAACTTGTTACATTCATTCGTCAGGAGTACGGAGGGATATATCGTGGGGTGCTTGTATCTTAAGTCGTGTAGATCTCAGCTGAGGACCAGCACCAGCGAAGGCCACTGTGGGCTGCTTCACCTGGAGTGCTGTCTGCCCTTCTGGTCTTTGAGCCCCACAAAAGGGCTCTGTGTGGCTTTGGCAGGGTTATCCAAGAAGCGGAGCGCAGAGCCTTCATGCCCACCAGCCTGCGTCTCAAGTGAGACTTTCCTTCAGCTGGGGCTACACAGGGTCCTGGGGTCAGCATGGGTAGGAGCAGGGGACAGGATAGAGGGTGAAGTCTCCTCCAGCCTCAAACTTCCAAACCTAGTAGCTGGCCAGGAGGTGGGGAGCAGAGGGCTTCTGCTCCCACCTGGAAGAGATGTTTGAAGAGACCCCTGGAAGGGTCGCCCCAGATCAGTCCCACCAGGAGCATGAGCCCCGACAGTGGCAGCAAAGAGGCAGTGTTTGGGAGAGGAAAACGGAAAAGGTGAGAAGGTGTTCTCGCCTCTCTTCTCTCCTCTTCCCTGCAGCTCCTCCTTTGTTCTGTGGCACCATGAACCAGAGGGACTGCAGGACCCAAGCTGAAGGGGCCTGTTATTTTCTAAGGAGAAGCCCTCTTCTTCCACAGGCCACAGGCCTCCCCTCGCCCTAAATTTGGGGTTCCTGAGGTGATCTCCAGGGATGCAGCTGTCCTGTGCCCCTTTCTTCCGTGTCCTCCTGTGGCTCACCAATGCCTGCCGCTGTTCCCTGGATTTGGACATGTGGCTCTTGGAGGGGCTTCTGGTTTGGGGACTAGAAAGGGGCTCGAAAGATGCCCTGTTTTCCCATTCAGGGGCGATGGAGCTGTCCCCTCCGCAGCTACTGAAGCTGCTTCCTCTACGCTTGTCCACACATCTTACAGGAAACCCTGAAGGGGCTCTGAGCAGAGTTAGAGCGCAGAAGGGTTGGGGTCCTCAGCCTGGGTGAAGGCCTATTTTCTAAGAATGATGGGCATGTGTACCCCTTGGAAATGACACAAAGGACAAGCTGTCAGCTCCCAAAGGGTCCCCCACACCATTTAAAACATGATAATTTTTTTGGAGACTTGGTTTCCACTTTCTTGTAGGCAGAGAGATTGAGAGGGGTCCCCATGAGGACCCAGCTCGGGGCCTTCAGGGGAACCCTAATACTACTGAGCCTCTGGCCTCATCTCTCCCTCCCCCCTTCTTTCTCTCCTCAGGCTTCCCTGAAGATTTCCCCCTCTGGCATATCTCTTGTGCAGACTCTTGTGATAATGAGCCACAGGGGCATCTGCAAAGATATCTAGGCAGATTTTCCACAGGGCAAATTGCAGCCCCAGGAAGGGCACTTACTTTTGCTGCCACAGTGACCAAACCCTAGCAGGTTTGGGATTCTGGAGGAATACCGGCTGAGCTTTCCTCTTTCCACTTGGGCTACTGGGCTGATCCCCAACCAGACTAGTTGGGGGAGGGGATAAGAGGCCTCAGAGGTTTATCCCTGTTTCCCTATCTGTCCCTGGGAGGTCTCTCTGGAAATGCTCTACCTCTTCAAAGCTCTCCTCTCCCTTCCCCCTACTACTTCCTCTTCCCCTCCAGCCCGGGCCTCAGCTTCTGAACTAGGACGGGTGTCCTCTGGCCAAACCCTCAACCCCAGGCAAAGGGAGGCCGCAGCAGGCAGCAGCCAGAGATGGGGCTGAGGTTTGTCTTTGGCTCTGAGGCCAGTCTGGCCACCACTCAGCGCACAATTTGATTTTGATTTTTTGTTTTGTTTTATTTGGTTGCTTGATTTGTTTTGTTTCTCTGTGACCATCGGGTGGGAGGAAATATGGAGAAGTGTAAACAGGAAAGCCAGCCGGGCCTGGAGTTCCAAGTGCCCATATTTCATGGGCTTCCTCTCCATAACTGTGGAAGGGACACTTAACCCTTTCCTGGCTGTAAGAAGTTATTTTCTGAGGGTTGGGAGGACAGGACATGGGACAGCCAAGAGGACACTCCTTTCCCTGCCTGGTTCCTTTATTCCTGGGATCTGGATGCTGGAGCGGAAGCAGTGCCTCAGAGCAGGCGAGAACATAGACTGTGTAGCAGGATTCCCAAACTGAGCTTGGGATCAACCTAACCAGCTTTGAGGACACGTCCAGCAAGAATCAGCTCCCCTCTTTTAGAAGAGGGGCCATTGGTCACTCTCACGAGTTTTGGAGTTTCTCAGAGTAATTGGATTTTGAGGCTGGAATCTGCCCACAGCAGGGATGTATCGATTGCTGAGGCACTGTTACACATTCATATTAATTAACCCAGACACCGCCTGGAAGCTGAGCTGTTTGGAAGGGGGAGGGGAGACATGGGGGGCCCCTTAAAGAGAATAGACATTTCTCCCTAAGTGCTTCTGAGACCCAGATTGGGCAGGAGATTTTTTTCCCCAAGAATCCTGGGGTACTCCTCCCCAAGATCCTAGTGGCAGTGAGGGTCAGCCACGTGATGTGGGCTCCTGTCTCAATGCTGGGCGAGTCTCTTATTTACACCCTGCCAGGCCGGTTCCTGCAGGCCCTAACCTCTCTTCCCCATCTGCCAGCTTGTAGGTGCCTTCTGCGGTGCAATCCTTCTGGGGGGGGGTCACACCTTCCCACCTTCTGCTCAATTGCCCAAAGGTAGAAGCTTTCGGTGGCTTGGGGGTTTGTTTTGTTTTGCCTTGTTTTAGTGTCCCGTTTGTTGGTGATAGTGGTGCTGTTTATGGCCTTCCCTCTTTCTCCTACCCCTCCCTCCAAAAAGTGATTAAAATCTGTTAAAAGGATTTAATTAAGAGAGTTAAATGAAAAGGAAGGAGGCGCAAATGAGTTGGGGGAAAAAAACCCACACCGAAGCTATTCTCAACGATTAAATCGCCATTTTAACAATATAATGGCCTTTGCATCCTGAAAGGGGAAATCAAGCTCATATCTCATCAATAATTCATAGAGTCCGGGATCACGCAGAGGTCAGCAGACGCGGGGGCCGCAGCGCCGGCCTGCTCAGGCTCCGGGCCGCTGCCGCATACATTACGCACCGCCGGCCACCGCGAAGGTACCGGGCGGGAGCTGCAGGCCTGGCGGGGGCGTGCCTGCAGGTTTAGGCTGATCCCTTCTCCGCTTCAGTAGCAAGTTCGCTGACACCCGGAATGCAAGCTCAGAAAGGAAGCGAAGGCATGTAGGAGCCTAAAGAAGATGGATTTTGAGCAATTAGGAACCTTTGGTAGCCCGACCAGCAAGCCCCCGTCTGCTCAAGTTTTCACCTCGCTGGCCTTCTCCCTTTTCTCTATAGTTCAGGCGTCTCCATTCCGGTCTTTTCACTCCCTAAATTTCCTCCGGGAGAAGGAGACGCACATTGAGCAGCGTTCTGCAGTTTCTTCTCTCCGGAAAATGCCCCAGGCCACCTCGCCGCGCTCTGGCCTTGCTTCCCAAATGGACTGGGGCCAAGCCCACGCGGTGGCAGCCTCCGGCGGAGCGTGGAGCCTGGGTTCGCTCCCAGCAGCCTGAGCTGGGAGTCGTGGGTGGAGATGGAGCCCTGCAGGGAAGAAAGGTACTGCAGGCTCCAGGCCAGTGGCCATCAGATGATCCCTGGGCAGGCGCAGAGGTGGGCAGTCACCAGGGCATGATGCGCGTGGATGGCAGGTGGGGGGAGTGTGGCCAAGGGAGGGGGGTGGCTTGGGACAAGTGGGGGCGCTGTGGGGGATAATCCCTAAACCAGGGCTTCTACTTGCATTCTCATTCATTCTCCTGTAACCTCTCTCTTTATTCTTTTCTCACTACCGAGGACCTCCTAGGAAAATAGAAAGGATATCCTGCCTTCCCTGCAACAGAGGGGATTCTGGCAGGTGGTATGAGGACAGAAGGGAAACCGAAAGTGTGCTGGGAGGTCCGCAGGGATACAGCACCGGCCGAGAGGCAGAGGCTGTAACGTCCCCGAGCTGCCAGTAGAGTCCGCCTTAGACCAAGTTCACAGCCATGCCGCGGCCTCCCAGGCGCCAAGCAGTGCCGGGCAAAGTGGCCCGGGGCCCACTGGGCCTCCACTGTTGGGACACATCTGACCCTCTAGCACCATAGACACAGTGGTGGCTACCCCCGCAAGAAGGTTTGCTACAAGCATTGCCATCTTCCCTACAAATACCGTTCTCTATGTCCACCCATGCTGTGGGGTGCCTCCCTCAGAAAGCGTGGCCCCTTTGGGAGGCCAATGAAAAAGGGTGGGTGGTCAAAAACTCTTCCGGGCCTCCCCAAAGAAGAGACTTGTAAAAAACACTGGCAGTGTGACAGGTATTCTCCCACCCCCACATTATTTAATGATCAGAGGGTCCCATTCCCCGGGTCTAAGGCCAAGAGGGGCAGTGGTGAGGATGTAAGGGCAAGGAGGAGGGCGTTTGTATGCTTGGGTTTTGGCAGCCGTCGTAGCAGAAAGAGACCCTGGCTGTGAGGCTGGTGTTATAGCTAGAGGGGTTGCAAAGTTGGAGGGTCAAAAGTTTACAGCGTGCATGAGCTGGGGACGTGAGGCGTCTAGCGGCAGGGGCGGGGAGCGAGGGGGAGGGGGCCAGAAGGAGAGGAGATGCGCCCACGGAGGCTGGAAGTGCTAGGTCGCCTGGGCAGGGTGAGGCCAGTAGCTGGGAAAGGAGAAACTGAGGAAGGAAGCAAGCCCTCTGGGGGGGGGGAGACAAAAATCAGTGGTGGTGGCCAGAGAGCTGCACAAAAGACGGAGCTTGCTTGGGGCATGCCGAATCCTCTGCACAATTTTCTCTCCCAAAGATAACCTTTGAGTCACCGTATAAGATTTAATTAAAACTTACCCAGCTGCACACATTTGGAAAATCCAATTACCCACACGCCCTTGCAGGACATTCAGCGGGGCCAAAGAAAGCAGCCAAGGTAAAGGCTTGCTGCTCACCCTGCTTGCCCTGAAAGGCCAACCTTGGGCCAATTCCACCCAACCCCCAGTAGGTCTGACTTTAGGGATCCCCCAACTCTCCAGCCTGGCCTCTGGGGGCTGGGGTTCAAGGCCATGAACCAGCACCAGAAGCTTCTTAAACTCTCATTTCGATCTCATTGCCTTGTTTTAAAAAACTAGGATATTGAAAGGCAGTTAGCTTGTCCGTTCTCCTCCTCTCTTCCAAACCCCATTTGGGTGTAAATCTTGGCTCCTTGTCTTCCAATTTGGAAGAGGGAGCAGAAGAGCAAAGGAAAAATACTGAATAGTCTCAGGGAGATCTTTTTAACTGGAGCTGAAACAGGCGTCCTGAAATGAACCTCCAGTCCATACATTAAGCTCTGCTCATAAGTAAACTGCTCAGAGAGACTGTAATTACAACACCAGGGCATATGCCTATTTTGGGTTTTTAAATGACTGTTGCATTATGAAATGTCATTACAGTCTTCTTCCAAACACTTAATAGAGGAGGTGCTCTGTGGGTGCTTGCCCTTGCAGAATGGAGGTAACTCCAGGAAAGATGCCTTCGGAAACATGGCCAGAATGGAAAAAGGTTTAATAACAAATTTTAAGTCAACTTGATAACTATTTTTTTCTAACCCGACTGGGTACAGGTCTCTATTTTCGCATAGTCCTTGAGGAACCTATTTTGGGGCGTCAGGCCAGAGAGGGATTACTGGAGTGCTGGGGACACAGAGGTCAAAGCCTGAGGGGAGGGTCCTTCTCTCTCTGTGCCCCTCAGCTTTCTTTCCTTCATTCCAGGACAGAGTGGTAAATTTGAGACTCTGCAAAATAGGCTGCAGGAGTCCTGGGTCTGCTCAGACTGGCTTGCTTGTGAAGCACTTTTCTGACCTCAGGCTATCACCTTGCCACCTCCTTCTGGAACTAAGCCTTGAACTAGGTAGAAGGGATGTCACCTGACCCTCTGCAGTCCTTTGAGGACTGGAGGAAACAAGAAATATGCTATAGGGATTACTGAGTTCTAATCCTAGAACAATAAACCTAGACAGTGATTCCCAGCCCTCCCCATTTGCCCTGGAACCTCCTTGCAGTGCTAGGGGCAGGCAGAGCAATTGCTGTCTCCAGGAGAATGCTTTCTTTCTTTCTTTCTAAAACCCTTTGTCTGATTCTGTTTTTCTGTTTTTAAAGGGCAAAAGCCAAATCCGAAAGTCAAGTTTCCAGGTCCCTTACTTTGATCATTGCGGGCAGCGCCCATCTCAGGATTCTCTCTCTCTTTCTCTTTCCCCCAAATGTGCTGGCTGTGGACCAAGTGCTCCACTGCAAGAGATGGAAAAGTTATTTTTGAGGCCCTGGAGCTCCCAAGGCTTGGGCAGAAGTGGGGTATCATTGGGACTTGGGGGGAACAAATGAAGTGGATAGAGTATTATAGGATGGAATGGGGGACAGGCCCAGCCAGTGCAGAATGTAGAGGGAAGGGGACCTCTGGCCTAGGCCTGCTCTCTGGTGCCCAATGCCCACGAGCTTTGCAGAGTGCCAGCCTCTTATCCAGGCCTCAAAAAGCTTCCCTGTGGAATCTCACTCTTTCCCGACGAAAATACAGGAAGGATGGAAAATCAAAGCAGGGGCGGAGCAGCCTGAACCCTACCCTAATGGGACTTTTTGGGGGTTGGATGAAAAGGTTCTGGGGAAAAGTCACGCTGGACAGGAGGAACAGAATCAAATTCCTGCTCTGTCATTTTTCTTCCAAGTAATGGCCTGCGCAAAATTCAATATGACCAAGCAAACCGCGCAGGATATTAGAGCCACCGCCTGCTCGTGGGGGAGGCCGAGAGAGGGGTGAACCGCGGGTCACGGCGTCTAAAAATTATTAAAATGTTCGAGAGCCTCGTGACGCGCCTAGCTGTTTAACAAAGACTGCCAAAGTATGAGATTAATACGAAAACTTGCGCTTCAAAAACAAAAACACTAAAAAAGAAGAAGAAAAAAAGTCCTGTTCCGGCCTCGGTGGGGGCCGAGGACTCCTCGGCCCGAAGCCGAGGTTTGGCTTTCCGGACTCACAATGGTGGACTCGAGTGAGCCCAGCTGTTGCCCAGCGGGGCCCGCAGGTCCCGGGTCGGCCGGCCGGGAGGCGCGGGAGCTGCCCGGTGAGTACTCGCGCCCGCTTCACCCGCTGTGGAGCTCGGGGTCCTCCGTGCCGCGCCGCGCCGCGCCAGGGCGCAGGCCGACGGAGCACTCGCGTCGCTGGGCCCTTCGCCTTCCCTCGCGCGCCGCGTCGCTTCTTCCAGTCCTCAAAGGTGGATGATTCTTTGGGGTCTGGGCACGCCCGGGGTGACGGGATGGGGGTCTGACAGCCTGAGGTCACGCGGGCAACCTGTGGCTGCCTGGAGAAGGCGGCCGGGCCGGGCAGCCGCCCGGTGTCCCCGAGCGCTCGAGAGATGGCTCGGAGCGCGTGAGCGCCTCGCTTTTCTTCCTATTACGCTATTGCTCTTGGTATTCTGGGTGAGGACCGGGAAGGCAACCTCCATCTCCTCCTCCCGCGGACCCGTCATGGGAGTGCCTGATAGACCTTGTCCTCCTCCCCTGGCCATTGACCCTGCTGGGGCCGGGCCGGGTTGGGCTGTGCTGGGCGCTCTGGTGGGAAGAGCAGGTGGCGGTCCCTGCGCGCAGAGAAGAACGCCTTTGCGCTCAGGATCAGCTGTGCCCAAGCTCCGCGCCCCAGGGATCGCCCTTGGGGTGCTGTGGGAGCCTGGGCCGTATCCTGCGTGGAGCAGAGCAGCAGAGAAGCCCGAGCCCAGCCCTGAGGCCCTCCCACACCGAATCGCCTCCGGGGCTGGAGGTCTTCCTGGAACGGGCAGGACTGGAGGTATGGGTGGGGGAGGGGCCGAGCCATTGGAGTGGGTCCCGAAGGCCCTAAGCGGCTTTGGAGAAGGCTCCCAAAGGTCTTTGGTTGGTATTGGGGAACCTGGTGCCACGTGGGTCCTGAGCCAAACTCTGGTCTCTCTGAGTGCCTAGATGGGGCCTGAGGTTACCTACTGGATCCTCTCTTGGCGTAGAATGCAATATAATGTAGCCATTTCAGGATCCCCTTCAATTACTGTGTGGACCAGGGGCCTACCTGGGAGAATAGTGGTATTAAAATCCAGGCCCAGAGGTCGTCACTGGCAATGATAGATTTGGGATATTGAAAACAACAACAGAGGACTTCTGGATCTCCTGAGCAGCAGCTAGGAGCCTGCCCACCTGCCCACTGTCAGGAGTCTTAGGTCTAGAGGCGGCCAAAGGTCTCTGGAGAGGTCTCTGGAGTGTGGTGGTTAGAGAGTGGTTCTGGCTCAACGCTGTATTTGCTTCTGCATTTGGTGGTTCTGAATTGTTCCTGCAGGGAGCTAGCTCTCAAATCTGAGGACATGGGCAAGGGGTCTGCATGGGGAGCTCCCACCTGGTCCTAGCATTCAGAGTCTAGGCTTTAATTCTGTTCAGCCCAATCCTGAGTGTGCCGGTTTAGTAAATTCACGAGTTCCTGGGGGCCTTAGAAAGTGGGTTCAGAAGCCCCAGCCCCTCTTTTGGGCCCTACTGCCAGCCGCCCAAGCAGGTGGCTGGGCCAGTGGTGACTTTAGACAGACAGAGGGGACCCACCTGGGGCTGGAGAGGTGGGGGTTCAGGACCCCTGCAAACACCTCTAGGGGATCATCTCCCCCATTCTGGCCCTCGGGTGCTTCAGGAGGTGGGGAGGGGCCTACACATCATCTGGCAGCATCTTTTATGGTTCCTCATTGCCCTTCATTCGGAAATGAAACGCCTTTGATCTTTTCTCAGGTTGTAAACGGAATTGCCCATCGTTAAATATCCGGGGCCCCATCTGCTTGGTCTCCCAGCATTTTTCTTTACAGCTGTTTCTCTCTCTTTTTACCATTGACTTTTCCAAAAGGACTTTTATTACACCCCTTCACACCCAGCCGCCTCTCCCTCCTCCCTTTGCTCTGAAGCGCTTTGGAAAAATATCTCGATATTCGTTTGATCCAAAACCTAAGGCTGTGAAGGGCGCTGAAGGAGCCCATTAGGGTTTTGTTTTTTTCTTAAAAAAAAAAAAAGAAAAAAGAAAAAAACAGTCCTAGGGGGAGGAGGGATGCGAGGGCACCCAGGGGCCTGATTCTGACTCCTCCAGCCTCGGGATGACCCTTCCTCCTTTTGTGCGTAGCTAATGTTTACGTCTCATAATTCATGCGCCGCCGAGTTCCCTGGCTGCGCCGCTGGGAGGTTCGCTTCTCTCAGCAGACCGTCTGCTTCTGTTTCTTCGAGTTGAAAACCTTGTAATCCCAAGAATGGACTCAGAGCCTTCCTCACCTCTGAGAGCTCAAAAACTAGAACAAAACGCAGTAAAATGAAAGCACTCCGACCACACACCCCCCCAAAGAAGAACGCGCAGACAAGTAGAACTGGAAAATGCCTGGGCCAAGAAGATCTGTCTGTCTTCTGTATATACCCTGTAGGTCCGAATTTGTGTAAGGAATTTTAGGGTCACAAATTCGTATCTAGGGGAATATGTAGTTGACATAAACACTCCGCTCATTTTTACCAGAAAGAAAAAAGTATCTATATTATTCTTCTAAATAAGGACAATTCAGAGGCTGACTACGAGAAGACTCCTTTCTTTTTCTTTCTTCCTTCTTCCTGTCCTCCTTCCACTGCTTAGAGATGGAGGAATCCTTTACCTGAGCTCAGCTCCTGCCTGCCCTTGGGAGCTTTGATCCTTTTTCACTTGTCTTAAGAAGTTACTGTTACTGATGTTTTTAATTTATCCTCTTGTCCACCTATTTACTACCCTGGGCTGGAGGAGGCTTTACTGGAACTTTTTTTTTTTTTGAAAAGACTGTTTTCAAAAAGAAAAGACTGTGTTCTGCAGTATGTGAAGGCAAAGGAAATCCACTTTTCAAATGGATGCGAAGGTTCACTTTCTGTTTGCGTTCAGAACAAGGTGCCTTGGAGATACAGGATTGACAGGGTATTGCTGTGTGTGTGTGTGTGTGTGTGTGTGTGTGTGTGTGTGTGTGTGTGTGAGCTAGAGCTTCTATCCCCAGCGCTACCAGGATGCGATGATTCTATTCGCCTCGGAAGCTGCAGTTTAGCGGCAATTAGAAGGACTTGGCGCCACAGTTAGTACTGCTCGGTTGGTTCTGGAATTAGCAAGTTGTTATTCAATTTGCTCTCACAACTTGCAGGTTTTTGACTCCAGCGCTCATCTTCAACGTGGGAAAGCAAGTCGTTTTTCCTGGCTTGGGCTGGGGGAGTGCCTAGTAGCAGGGGGACAGAGGACCGACTGAGATGGTCAAGCTAACACTGCAGCTAAATGCGATGTGGAAGGCGAGGTCTCCCCGAATTAGTGCATGCATTTCTTATCGATCTGCTAGCGGTTCCATTCATCTCTGACAAGTCCCTCCGCGCACCCGCCCTCCGGCTCCCCACGCCTCCTCTCTCACCCCTACCCCTCCTCATCTGGCTGCAGAGAAAAGCCCCAAGCTCAATGCCCCTCACCCCGAGTGAGCTCCCCATTCAGAGGAGGAGCCCCCAGCCCGTCAGCCACTGAGCTCCCCACAGGGACGCTGCTGGGTGTACGGGCCTTCCTCTCGCTCTGGGGAGGAGCTGGAGCCCTTTGGGAAGCGCAGAATGCCAGGCAGAGGTGAGGCAGGACAACAGGGGCTACATCGGGAACCCCAACTTCAGGGGGACGTGGGACCATGCTCCGCCCAGCGCTCCACCAGGCCTTGGGTCCACGCTCGCTCGCCCTGGCGCTCTCGGGCGCTCAACGCCTCTCGGATCTCGGACAGAGCAGCGAGGAGGGGGTCGCCCGGCAGGAGCCCTATGTAAATCCTGGTGTTGACTGGGTGGGGAGGGGGAAGCGAAGAAGGGGAAATAAAGCTCTTTGGCTGGAGTAGGGTCCGGGTGAGCAGATTTCCTTATCCGGGAATCGCAGGCGGGGTGGCTATTGGCTCGGAGGATCACGTGGCCCCTAACTTTGTTCACTTGACAGTAAGTAGGAGGGCTTTCGGAACAGGAAAACGAGTCAGGGGTCGGAATAAATTTTAGTATATTTTGTGGGCAATTCCCAGAAATTAATGGCTATGAGTTCTTTTTTGATCAACTCAAACTATGTCGACCCCAAGTTCCCTCCGTGCGAGGAATATTCACAGGGCGATTACCTACCCAGCGACCACTCGCCCGGGTACTACGCCGGCGGCCAGAGGCGAGAGAGCAGCTTCCAGCCCGAGGCGGGCTTCGGGAGGCGCGCGGCGTGCACCGTGCAGCGCTACGCGGCCTGCCGGGACCCCGGGCCCCCGCCGCCTCCCCCGCCGCCCCCGCCGCCACCTGGGCTGTCCCCTCGGGCTCCTGCGCCGCCACCCGCCGGGGCCCTCCTCCCGGAGCCCGGCCAGCGTTGCGAGGCGGTCAGCAGCAGTCCCCCGCCGCCTCCCTGCGCCCAGAACCCCATGCACCCCAGCCCGTCCCACTCCGCTTGCAAAGAGCCAGTCGTCTACCCCTGGATGCGCAAGGTTCACGTGAGCACGGGTGAGTGCGTGGGCACCCCTTCCCCTCCCGCCCCCGGCGCTTTCCACCGAGGGACCCGGAGGCACGGGGGGGAGGGAGCTGGAGGAAGCCAATTGTCCCCGCTATAAACTCGCCATTGCCGGAGATTTACGGTCGCCTGTTTTCAGAGCCACGTAATTACATCCCCCATAAATTTTTATGGCCTGGTGGGCCCTGCGCCTTTGAAGTCGGTTCTCTATCCTCTCCTCTATTCTCACCAGCGATTTTTCGCCGGGGAGATGGAGTCCCGGGAAAGTTGGAAGTTGGGGAGGGGTGTGTGTGGGAGGTGGAGGAGGAGGAGGAGGAGGTAGTAATCCGTATTTAAGCAAGAGGATGCAGTCAACTCCCAGTATGCCCCATTTCTTCCAGGCCGGCTGGGGAAGTGTACAAAAGTTTTTGCTGGGGGCAGGCGCTGCTTGAGATCCAAGCAGCCAGCGAGGGTGGGAACTAAGCGGGAACGATTTAAGGCAACACCCCTCCCTCGCCCACCCGTCACACTCCCACCCGGGGCCCCAGGCCAGCAGGGAGAGAGCAGCAATGAAAACCTTGCAGAGATTCCTCCCTGCTTCCCTTAGACACCCAAACAGCTACGCTGGCGGCGCAACCCTGCACAGCTCGGAGGTCTTGCTTTTTCCTGGACTGCGGGCTGCGCTCCCCAGGCGCGTTTTGCTCCACGCTAGAGGTGGAGGTGGCAGGGAGAGGGAGGGTGTCGCTGTCGCCACCGCGTTAGCTAGAAGAAAGGGCTCTGCCTCCTCCCTTTCGGAGCAATAAAACTTTCTCTTTCTCCCTGTCTCTGTGTGTCCAGTAAACCCCAATTACGCCGGCGGGGAGCCCAAGCGCTCGCGGACCGCCTACACCCGCCAGCAGGTCCTGGAGCTGGAGAAGGAATTTCACTACAACCGCTACCTGACTCGGCGCCGGAGGGTGGAGATAGCCCACGCGCTCTGCCTGTCAGAGCGCCAGATCAAGATCTGGTTCCAGAACAGGCGCATGAAGTGGAAAAAGGACCACAAGTTGCCCAACACCAAGATCCGCTCGGGTGGCACCGCAGGCGCAGCCGGAGGGCCCCCCGGCCGGCCCAGCGGAAGCGCCCCCGCCCTCTAGCGCGTCCCCCAAACTGGAGCTGCAGATCTGAGGGGCGGGGGTAGGCAGCGAGCACGGATGGGGCGCAAGGGGTGCAGGAGGGAACCCCAAAAGGCAACCTGCCCTCCCCCCACTCCACCTACATATGAATAAACGCAGACAAGAAGGGGTAGGGGAGCTTTATTTATAAAAATGACAATAGGGAGTCGGGCCAGGCGAGCCCTCCAGGCAAGGTCCCGTCTCTGGCCTTCTTCCTTTAAAAAAAGAAAAGAAAAAGACGGAAGAAAGAACGCGACAGAAAGAAATAGGAGGAGGCTACAGCGCCTCGTTTTCAGCTTTGGCGAAGATGGATCCACGTTTCATCTTTAATCACGCCAGGCCCGGCCCATCTGTCTTGTTTACTCTGCCGAGGAGAGAGGAGAGGACGGCCTCGGTGGCGACCATTACCTCGACGCCCGCTAACAAATGAGACCCAGCCAGGCCTCCTGGCTGCTGGCTCTGCTGGAAGACGGCCTGCATTTTCTTTCTTTGTCCCCCTTCTAACACCCAGCGAAAGCACCCTGCGACTGCTAGATAGCACAGTGTTGTGGCCACGGTAACACACACACACACACACACACACACACACACACACACACACACCATTGCTCTTCCTCAGTGCCTGTCCACAGGGACCACTGACTGCTCACCCATTCCACCTCAGGGGTGTGTGGAGGGGAACAGAAGGATGAAGACAAGTTGGGGAGGGGTGGCCCTGACACCACAGATGCAGGCGGGGAAACTGAGTCCAAGGATTAAAAGAGTGACCCAGACCCATCCTTAGCAGGGTGAGGGGCTGGTTTAGGGGGGCTGGGCAGAACTCCCTGGCCAATCTGGAGTTGTACAGCAGAGATTCCTATCTTAGACTGAAAATGAATGTGAAATTAGGAAATAAACTGGGCTCTCCTGCTCAGGGAGGCCGGTGTGAGAGTCTGCTCCCATAGTTTATCATTGTTGCATTGTTTATTATTATTGTTATTATTATTATTATTATTATTATTGCTATTATTTTATGTCACGTGCGTCTTCTCTCCTGTTCTTTGACATTCCAAGCCAGGTGCCCTCCTCCCTGGGGGTGGGGGGTCGCCTGAGTCTAGTACCTTTCGTTGGTGTGAAAATTTGTGTCCTGTATAGAATGACAATAGAAATAAATGTCTGGTTTCTTGTGACCATCTTCACATCCGTGTTTTTGTTGGAACTTCGATGTAAAGATGTGGACAGATGCCACCCCGTGTGTGTGCCAGGCGTCCTGGTGGGTCTGGCTTCCTCTTCTATGTGGTGGACTAGCCTCCCTGCCCAGGGATCCAATGGGAATTTCTGCCTCAGATGACCCTAAATTGTGGTAGCAGGTTTATTTCCCTTTTGGGACGAGTGTGTTTTGTTTGGGGCTTTTAATTTTTCCCCTCCCATCCAAAAATGGATGGGAAGAACTGGGAGGGCTGATTCTACTCCCTAATGGGGGGAAAATGTTTCATTGTAGGGCGCAAGAGGTTTAAGTGCGGCACAGCCTTTCATACCGTGATTTATTTGTCATAAGCAAGTAAAATGCGGTTAAGCTGTCTCCTTCTAGCCAGCTCTTTGGTTATTAAAGTTCCGAGAGAGCAGATTCTCCGAGGCTGGCCTCTTTCCTCCCTGCCTAAGAAGGTACCGCTTTCCTCTGAGGTGTTTAAGGCTTTAATGAGTCTAATTTTTTGCACAGATGTTTCTGGGTGTTTGCAGGTTTTCAGAGTATTTTTATATTACAAAAGAGCTAGCCGGTGCCATAGCTCAAACTCTGACAAGCAAATAGATAATCAAGAAGACAAATGGCCTCTTTTGTGAAGCCCTGCTCCTGTATTAATTTTCATTTTCTTTCTCACAGAAAGTATGGAAAGTACGACTGGGGGCCAAATAGCTTTCTGTGTCCGAGGTCCCAGACACTCTAGAATGGAGTGGGGGCAGGGGAAGGGGCGCAGGTGACCCTCAGAAACCTTGGTCAGTTTTGCTGGGATGTCCAAAGTTCATGTTGAGGCCTGTGGTCTCAGGTCCTGCCACCACTGCCAAACCCAGGGTGGTGTGCTCTGAGGACATACACAATTAAAAGTGGGGTGGGTTCTTTTTTTTTTTTTTTTTTTTTTTTTTTTTTTTTTTTTTTTTTTTTTTTTTTTTTTTTTTTTTTTTTTTTTTTTTTTTTTTTTTTTTTTTTTTTTTTTTTTTTTTTTTTTTGTCCTTTTCAGAAAATAAAAAAGAGCCAAACTCATGAACATGGATTATTGTTAGTTATTTTGTATTTCTCAAGTTTGTAGAGATGGTGATTGGAGGCTGGGTAGGGGCAGGCAAAGGACAGGCCTGGTGTCCCCAGCACAGAGAAAGGGTGGTTGAATTGTTGGCTTATAGACAGCCCGGAGATTTATAAAACAAAAAATATCACGGAGGCCTAGAGGAGGGTGAGGGGTGAGCTTGCTCTCGTTGGCATGGCAGTATGATGTTTTAGCAGGGAACAGATGCAAGTAACCCTTGGTTGAGGGGAAAAAATAGTCCTTAAAAAGCATACACACCCCCAGGAATGTCTCTAAAGAACTAAATCAAAGCTGCTCCTTGGAAGGTATGAATAGAATTAAAAAAAAAAAAAAGATTTCTATGGAGCTTAAAGTTCACAGCCATTCTGTGTAGACAAGAGCTAAGAAAAATGTGAGAATTATACAGAAAACCATTAATCACTTCTTTTCTTTAAATACGTACCCTCTCTCCTTTGTTATTATTCAACAGCAAATCTCCGCAGACCGGCTGTTGGGGGAAAAAAGTGTTAGCTGACTCTCCCGGATCTGCAAGGGGGAGAAAATTTGGAACCCTGAAGTTGAGAACTTTTTTCTCTCAGTTTGGAAGAAGCCGCTCATCATGAATGGGACCAGCGGAGCTGGGGCAAGAGGAGGCGAGAGTCACAGAGGTAACAAAGCCCCGGCCTGGGCTGGCTTTTTTTATTTTTTATTTTTTTGATCATTTTATGAGCTCTTTTCACAAGTGACAGAAGAAACACTCTCTCGCCTCCTTTCTTTTCCAACTATCTTTGAGGGGTTTTTATGGCGGACAGTTGGTCAGATGCGCTGTTTTATGATGACTGATGTTTGGCTCAGAGGTGGCCGGAGTCTGACACCTGGAGAGTGTTTGAACTGGTCCGGGGTGGAGGTGTTGGGGCTCTTGAAAAACCCCAGATGAGGCTGTTGGGGGGGGGGCGGCCCCGAAGCAAGCACTTTTCTGGTGCTCTTCTGGTTTAGGGAAAGGCAGGCTGCGCGGGAGAGCCAGCGAGCGAGGTGCCTCCGTGTGTCTTGTGGGTCTCAAGAGGTGCATGTGTGCTTGGTGCTTTCCTGGGATTCTGATTGTCTACACTGGGGACCCGTGTCTCCTCTGCCTGTTTACAGCCAGATGTCACTGCTGCCTCCTGCAAAAATGGAACGCAGTTCTGGGATGGAACGCCCCGGCCGTGGAATGGGTATAAGGGATGCTTTCCCTTTTCTCCTTGTGTGTAGCTTGAGATCTGAGCGGATCTGTGCTCCTGTGTGGGCTGAGCAGCCGCTAGGGCCAGCATGGGCACAGGCTGCTGCGCTGGCAGAGCCAGGGCTGCTCTTCTGCTGGCCCCTTTGCTGGAGGCGCCATCCCTCCATCCAGTTCGGTTTGCTCTGGCTGTCCCAGCTTGGGAGGTCTAGTTTCTTCTCTGGGCCGGGTTGTGTAGGCTGGGGAGTCACTGGGCTCTGCCTTAGACCTGAAGAGCTGGCCTTTTTTCCCTGAGGCCTTTCAGGGGTTGGAGGCAGGAGGCTGGCAGGAGAGAGGAGAGAGAGAGAGAGAGAGAGAGAGAGAGAGAGAGAGAGAGAGAGAGAGAGAGAGAGAGTTCATGGAGAGGCCACGTTTTCTAGGCGATTAGCTCAGTATTAGAACCACAAAATGACCTCGGAAGCCCCTTGACCTCTGTGAGACTGGACATTGTGCTGGCCCCTGCCTTCTGCCCAGGAGGGAAAGTCGCACCTCTGCAGGGAAGGGTCCCTGAGCTGTCCTGTGTTCCATCTTCTCCCTCCCCTCCTACACTCTAGCCTTCTTTCCATGGTAGCCAGGAATTTCTGGATGATTTTTCCATAACTGTCCATCAAGGAGAAAAGGAATAAAACAGCTAGCCCGGATGTTTACTACCTGGGTGGCTGGTGGCGGTGTGTTAGTCGTGTGGGGTGCTGGGTGCGGGCTCTGTGCACAGCCCCTTCCCTAGGCCACGCGGTAACAGCTCCTTGCCCCCTCCCTGAGCAGCACAAGCCTCCTTCCTAGGTTTTCTTGGAGGGAGCTCTGGGAAGAAAGGCAAAGGGGGTCCGGGTGCTTTGTAGAGTTGGATGGGTTCTCTCCACAGGGCTCCAGAGGGCCAGGGGAGTAAGTGCCAGGGGTTTCTGTTGCAAGGAATTGGCGTCAACGGTGAATGAATGATCCTTTGCTGTCCTCCCTACCCCATATCTGAATCCTCAGACTCTCAGCTCAATGTCCAAAATTCCTTTGTTTAGGAAGCTATTTCGCTTAGCGTCTTCATCCTGCTCTGCTGTTCCCAGACAGACCTACCTCCGCTGCTCATAGTGTAGGAGTTACCTCTCCACCCCAGCAGCAAGAGAAATGGGAGCAGGGTGGTGCAGGCTTCTCTCCTCCCCTCCCATGGCTAGTTCTGCTGCTAAAACCAAAGTTTGCAGCAACTTTTAAAGTCCAGTGATGGGTGAGAGATCTGCTGAGGGGGGCCTCCATGCACACGACACAGAGCGCCTTCCCAAATTTGCATTCTGTTTGCTACTTCTTAAAAATTTACACCAGCAGGGCATCTTCTCAGGAGCAGGGAGAGGCTGGTTCTGGCTGGGAAGCGGAATTCCTCCTCTTGAGCTAAGAATAGGAGTGACAGAACCTTGCTGCGAGGTGTGTGGGGTGCTGGTTTGCATTTTGTAAATTATTTCTTATAATTCTTGGGCTCAGCCAAGAAATAACTGGAGTATCAGGAAGTCTTCTATTTTGTCCCTGGGTGGAGTAGATGGAGGGACTGGAGGCCTCAGGTAGGAAAATAGTAAACAGAAAGGCAAACCGGTTCCTTCCTGCAGTATTGGGGCCTGCGGAAGGCATCTATTACTTCCTTACCTAGGAAGGTGGATAACCAGCCAGGCCCTCTGTAGGCCCAAGTGACAAAGGACCCAGTTGCTGGGGACTTTAGAAACTGCTCTCTGGGATGTGAGGTTTAGCAAAGGAAGCAGGAGGGCAACAATAGGTGAAAGCTGGGGCTCTCGAGGGTTTTCAGCCCACTCCCCCCACAACACAAGATCTTTATTTTCCCTTATTCCCAAATCCCAGCCTTTTGGGAGCTTCCAGCTGCCTGGGTGTAAGGTATTCTAGGGTCCCAGAAGCCGACCCAGAAAGGGCCTCTCCATCCTGTGACCTGTCTTGCCCCAGTCCCTGGGCCCTCCTCACTGGCTTCCCATGCTTGCCACCTGCCTGCCAGTCTGGACAGAGGGCACCCAGAGCCAGCAGTGGGTCCCCCTGGAAAGAGAAGGCTGAGAAGGGGGTCGGTTGGAAAAGCAAGTTGGGAAGTTTCTCAGCGTGAGTTGAGCGCTGACGGATTTGTGATCGGCCATAAAACCGGCGCGTTCAGATTCGTAAATCAATCTCGCCTTTCTCGCAGTCTAAACGTTCGCTTTATCGGCAGCAAGAAAAGCGCACAGCTCCCTCGCTCAGCGGCTTGTTTATTTGAACGTGGACATTCCCAGGGTCCAAAAGGAGGGAGGGAGTGTGGGGCGTTTGAACAGAACCTGCCGGGGTGGCTTCCAGTCCTTTGGCTGCTTTTTCTTGTCCTTAAAAAGATTCTGTAGGTTCTGAAGATGACTGTCTTCCCGTGCTTCTGCGAATTTCCTCACACCTCTCTCTCTCTCTCTCTCTCTCTCTCTCTCTCTCTCTCTCTCTCTCACACACACACACACACACACACACACACACACACACTTTAGTGTTTGTCTTTGGGGGACCATTTTGAATGAATTTGTAGCCAGGACCTCGCAGGGAGTTGTCTTAACAGCCAGCGCAGGGCTGGGCCACAATCAGGATGGAGCTGAATTCAATACCAGTCTGTGTTTTGTATCGGGACAATCAAAGCCGACCACCTCCCCTACAGAGTCTGGGCCCCTCTGGCGCCCCTACCCTGTGGGGAGGGGCAGGATTCCAGAGCCTTCCTGGGGACCCCTGTGGCTGCCAGACCTTCCAAAGGGCTGCTGCTTCTTTGGGGTTTCTTATGGTGACAACGCTGCAGCTCTTGGAGGGGGTGTCATATGGTAACGAGAGCTTGAGTTTCCCCCTGCAGTCAACCAGTGGAGGCCCAGGCTTCTGCACCCCCAGCTGCAAAGTTGTCTGTCCTCCCTAACCCCAGAGCCAGCCCCAAAGCAGATAAGCTGGAATGTGCCGGCCGGGCTTCTAAGGAATGTCTCTTCAGCTTCCCTTTGCCCTCCATGTCTGCTGCGCTCTGTGGGCAGGCAGAGAACTGGATTTTGCTTGGAACTTGGGAAGTTTGGGGGATTGGGGGTTTTGTTTATGTTGGAGTCCTAAGCCTGTGGGTGACTTTCTCTCATTCTGGGTGGTTAACCCTTTAACACGACCCTCCCCCCCAACAGACGAGACTACTATGCGCTGCTCCAAGCCCGGAGTGCTAGGGAACACCTGGGACTCAGGGACCCCACTTCAAAGCTTTCCTTCTGGGCTTTCTTCCTGGCTCAGATCTCCAGCTGTCTTTCTAGTTTGTTGGGCTCAGGGACCCAGACGGGGTGTGACTTGGGGTGACAGAGGCTGGTGTCCACTTCTTTTGTGTGGAAACCTTCATCTTGGCTCTTTGTCTGTGGAGCCTAGTTCAAATGGTCGCATCTGGCTTTCTGGGGTAGTAGCACCTCGAGGAATCCAAGTCCCCCTGGTGGCTACATTCAACTCTGGAGGTGTCTTCCTGTCTCCTTCCCCAGCCAACGTACTACAAAAGCTCAAGAAGAGAATTGCAGGTTAAGGCCCGTTCCTGACCCACGTGTAATAAGGACTTAGGAAGTGTCCCTTCTCAAGTGGGTCCCTTTAGAAACCTTGTTGGTTATTTTCTAAGAGGGGGAAGTACATCCCACCAAAATAAATGTCCCTGGAGTAGGGAGAGAATAGAGTTGGAGGGGAGTCTTAATCCTAAAGGACACAGGCAGAAGACTCGGAAGCTGAGGAGAACAGGGGCTTGGAGAAGGGCTCGTCGCCCACCCCACCCCCACCCCACCCTGCAGACTATTTCTGCACCTCCACGAACTAAGCAGAAGCAGGAGGAGAAGGGAGAGGAGAAAGGTGGGCTGTGGGTAAGTGTGTGTTGGGGGGCAGGGAACTGGACTGAGAGAGGCAGGGGTGTGCATGTGGGAGAGAGGGGACCTGGCTTCTATTCCATTGGTGGGCTGGGGGGAACCTATTTTGCAAGAAAATTTCTCCTCCTGAAGGGGAAGGTCATAGTGGTCCTTTGAGCCTGAAATCGAAAGACCCCCTTCCCCCCGGTCACGTGATTCATTAAATAATTAATGCCGAGGTTGCAGAATAGATATGTATTCGTCAGGAAAATCACAGGCTCCGTCTCCCTGTTTCTGACGTGCAATTCAACTGTCCTTTGAAAAACAAGCCTGTACCCCGAGAAAAAAAAGAGGGGGAGAGAGAGGGGGAGAGAGATAGAGAGAGAGAGAAAGAGAAAAAGAAAGGGAGACAGCAATAAAAGAACCCCCGCAGCTGGAGCCGCACCGCAGGCTGGGGTATTGTAAGTAGAAAGGATTTCTCACAACCTACCGCGTCTTATATGTCCATGTAAATTTATTGTTTGTTATTAATGTTATTGTCGTAAAATGTGACAAATAGCCATCTTCATTTCCTGCCATTTCTCTTCACACCGTGTTCTGTGCATTTCTACCCGTTGAGGCATTGCATAGAGATTTTAGGACTACACCTCTTCTCTCCCTCTCCCTCTCTCTCTCTCTGTCCCCCTCTCTCTCTTTCAACCTTTTTCTTGATTTATAGCAATATGGGTGTCAGCTTCTCCTCCTTGGCCAGCGTGCCAGCCATTGTGTGTGCGTGTGTGCGCGCAACTGTGTGTGTTTGTGTGTGAGTTGTGTTGTTTATGGCCATGTCTTTGATAAATCATTTCTCAAGGAAAATGATGTGAGAGCTTGACTGTTTCTGTGGCCGGACAGAGCCGCTCTCTCCGAGCTACTTCCTTCCTCTCCTCTCCGCACAGGAGTTGGGTATTTCAATTTCCAGTTAATATGAAAGCTCTATAGCTAGAGGTCTTAAATTACAGCATCTGTGATCATCAATTAAGGTGAGATTTGTACAAATTCGGTAAACTAGAAAATGCCTTGTTGGCATACAAAGTCATTCAAAGACCACAACCTAATATAAAAATTATATTTGGGAGCCTTACAGAGCCAACATTCTTGCAGTGAGGAGACCTTGAGTTTTTGTGATTGTCCTCTAGGAGTTTGGCTTCTCCAGCTCTCTGGCCTGGGTGAAGCGAACCCAACTCCAAAAGCAAAGGAAGGTGGGGCTGGAGGAAGAAATGACTGGGTTTGAAAGCAAATTTTTGGAACCAAGGGGGTCCATTTAAGACCTATGTAAATGTAATGGAATGGGTGTGATCAGTATACTACTGAAGCTTCCTTCGCAGGTCTGACGATTATGGTGGTGTGGGGTGGAGAAGGAGCCACCAGGACTGGGGGACACAGTGGAGACTGGCAAGGGTTGAAGGGCAAAGAGAGAAGCTTTGAGCCCCACTCCCCATCCTCTGGCTAACAAAGCAAGGAAATGAATTCATGCCCCGGAGCCTTCCTTCGACCTTCTGAAACAAAGAAAAGTTTCTTAGGCAGTAAGAGATGCTGTGTGTTGGGGCTAAAGGCAAGGGGGAGATGTTCTCTGAAGTTTTTGTTAGAAATGTTCTAGGAATCCATGGGAGAGATCCCAGAAAGTTGGAGGGTGCTCAAGGACATGGGACTAGTCTCCCACATGTAAGCCATTCTCTTTCCGAAAAGGGGTGCAGTTGAGGAGGGGGACAGCTTTTCTCCAGGATTTCTAGTGGCAGTCACAAGAGCTGGTCAAGAGCAAAGCCAGAGGTGAAGTCTGGGGACAACCTGTGCTGTGTCCCTGAGTGGTGACAGGGATGAGTGACAGAAGCCCAGCTCACCCCAGGCTGGAGCCAGGCCAGCTGACTTTGTAGCCACTACTATCTGGGCTACTTAACTGCATCTGGTAGTGTAAAGCTAGGAGCTGGCAAATTAGAGGGTGCCTGGTCTAGGTGGTAATTATTCATGGCATCAGCCTCCTCAGCGTGGTCTGCCCTTTCTGACTGCCACATGCTGTCACTGTGCTGCGTGGGTGGGTGCTGAGCTTCTTCCTCCTTAAGAGGAGATTACTGGGAATGTGATGGGCAAAGCCCCTAGAGGGGCTGGGGAAAACACTTCCCTACCAAAGTAGGGGTGCCAGATCTTCCTGTACCATTGCCCTCCAGTTCTTGAGTGTTTGGAGTCTCTGCCTTTTGTTTGGGAGGCGAGAGGTTCCACTTCTGGGACAGGAGGTGTGTAATGTGTGAAAAGGTAAAAAGGGAGTCCCTGCCCCACTGGCGGCTTCAGAATTTAGGCCCAACTCTTGGAGGATCACTTCTTCCTTAGGAATCAGGAGGAGCGGAGAAGGAGACAGAGGGAAGGATGATTTGTGTTAGCTTCTGAATTCAGTCAGCTTGGGAGGATGGAAGGCAAAAAGGGGAATCAAAAGATCTGCTCTTTGAACCAAGCCAAAGTGGCAGGTTATGGGGGGGGCAGGTCCCACAGGCCCTGAGGACACCCCCACCCCTGGTGCCTGGCCTGTGACACTCACAGCTTTTCCTGTTCACCCTCTCAGCCCCCTCTGGGCCTTTGTCTCCAGTAGCCTTGGGGAGGAGAGGTGGCACTGATACCCCTCCCCCACCCTTTCCTTCAACTGCATGCTGGATGTCCCCAAGACACAAAGCAGGGAGACAATCCTTGGCCCATTATTATCTCTCAGCCACTGGTCCTTTCCTTGTCCCCCTATGTGAGGCCTGATGCCCTCTTCCCAGGCACCTAGGGCAACCCCCAATCAGCAAGCTCAGAAAAACTCGTTGTTTTTTAATGTTTATTGACACTTGGTTCCTTCAGCCAAGAAGCACCCCACCTCTGGCCTCAGCACCCCATCCCTTTGAGCTATGTCTGTGTCCTTAGGTGGGAGAGGAGATGCCTGTGATGATTCCAGCATGTGTTCATGGGCAGGCTGCACAGGCTTTGGTGGCCCAAGTTCTGAAGTGAGGAGTGGGGTCTGGGATGAAGGATAAGGAGAGGCACCAGAGAGAGAAGCAGCAGCAGGCTTCCTTCTGGGCTGGGAAGTTAAGACTGAGCCCAAGGACACAGAGAGTGGGGACAAAGGGCAGTCCCAAGGGAAGCAGGACTCAGGGTGCCCAGGCCTGAACCAGCACACAGTGAATGGAGCAGAAAGGAAGCCACCAGCTCTGTCTGTTCCCTTCTCTCTGGTAGAGAATCTCACTGTGGCAGAGGGTGGCTTCCTCAGAGAAGAAGGGGTCCCCAGGTCAGAAGAACAGAGGTCCCTTCTTGAGGGAGCTCTGGAGATACTGACAAGTCTTTGGTAACAGAGGAAGGCAGAGTATGGGAGGACAAAGGGGCTGTGAGAGAAAATACATATTCCTACTCCAGAGGGGTTCAGAAAGGCGGAGGGGTGGGGGAAGACAGACAGACAGACAGACAGACAGACAGACAGACAGACAGACAGACAGACAGGCAGGCAGGCAGGCAGGCAGGCAGGCAGGCAGGCAGGTAGGCAGGCAGGCAGAGAGACAGGGAGACAGGGGGACAGGGAGACAGGAAGAGAAAGAACCCAGCCCCTTGGAGTACAGACACTTGGAAGGCTCCTCCAGGAGCCAGACACCATTTTTCTTAGCACACCCAGCTTTCTTTACAGGAAGCTGTCCAGAGCTGAGGCCACCTCTGGAGGAATCCCCAGAGTGGGTCCTGGGGTGCTACCTCAGGCTCCGGGCAGTTGGGTTCAGACCTTAGCGCCAGGACACAGGCCTTTTGGGTCACCTCCTCCATCACCAGCCACCACCCCAACTTAATCATTTTGGCCAGCCTTCTCCGATCCACCCTGTGGGGAGGACAGGCTGGCTCTGGCACCTGGGCCTGGCGTGCTCAGGTTTCTCTCCCCCGGGTTTGTACTCTGCCCTTCCTCTGCGGGCCCAGGAGAGGAGCGGACCCTCCTCAGTGCCTCTTGGGAACTTTCACCTCCAGTTCACATCACCTTTCGAAAGCCCCAGACTTAACCGCGCAGGCCTCCTTTCCTCCTCTCCTCCTCCGGGTCTTGCAGGAAGGAAAAGAAAAAAAGGGAAAGTTCCTGGCAGCCCGAGGCCCTAGAAAACTGAAGGGACAGTGGACGCCGCCCCGGCTCCCGCGTGGCCCCACGTCGTCCCGCCCTGCCCCGCAGCCCTGCCGGCTCCCTCGCCCCCTCTCCTCTGGGGCGGACATATGGAACCCATTTCGCTGGTGACATTGAAGAGCCGCCTTCCGCCGCGGCGCCCCTTGCCTGGCCACTCGCCGATCTCCCGCCCGGCGACTCGGTTCTGGAAGCCAGAGCCCAGCTCCGGGCCGCGCGGGCCCACGCGGGGCGGGATCCGGCTTCTCCGGCCCGAGGAGCGCGCGCCTCGGACCCCGAACAAAGCCGGGAGGGTGCGGGGCGGGGCGCTGCGGGCTGGGCATGCGGCCGGCGGGCCGAGGCGGCGGAGCCCCGCGCGGGGCCCAGGGTCCGGGGCCTGGCCACAGGCTCCGCGCTCCCCGCGCCGCCCGGGTACCCGCCGCTGCCCGAGCGGGGCGCGCACAGGTGAGTGTGGGGTGCCGATCCGATCCGGGAGCTGGGCCTAGCTGGGTGGAGAGTGGGGACCTAGACCTCCTCCCCTGGTTGGTCTGGGGTCTGGTGGGGAGGAAAGGACAAAGATAAGAGCATCTTGGGTGGGGGTTGCGGAGATCGTCACCAGAGGTGTGGAAGGGGTGAGGGTTGGGCAGGGCCGCTCTGGGATGGGGCAGGATTTCCTGCTGGGCAGGCCAGGGAGATGCTGGGGATAGTGATCCAGGGGGAGTAAGAGCTGTGGCTATGAGGGAAATGTAAGGGGGCCCGGTCGGGAAGGATGGGTCTGCCCCTAGAGTCCCCCGCTCCTGGCCCAACCCTTTGGCACCTAGGAGTCTTTTGAAGCTGAGATCACAAGGCCTTTAGGGGAAGCTGGGTGTTAAGCCGAGAAGGTAGGAGAGGAGGTGATTTATGGCTTCAGAGAAGCTGTGTTTACTATCTGCCTGCTCTGGAAACCAAAAACCAAACAGAACAGAGGAGAGAGGAACTCCTTTCCTTGGAGCAAGAGGCGATGCCAGGCGGATGGGAGGTGCCGCCGGGATTTATTTTTCCAGAGGGGAACAGATAGTGGGGACTGCCCCTTGGTGGGCGCAGAGGTGGTGGCAGTTCTGGCCAGGAGCGCAGCGTGCAGTCATGCACAGGCATGTAGGTGTTCGTGGTAGCCGCGGGAGCGTGTGCACTGGGGTGTGTGTGCAGGAGCTCTCAGGTTGTAAGCTGTCCGTTGTGAGTCTGTAGGATGACTGTTGCAGTGGACACACACCAGGAGCCAGAGGGAGAGTATGTGTTCCTTCCTCCTGGTACTCAGAGAGGGCGTGGGGCAGGCACAGTTTGCTAATTCTTCCTACCTGTGCTTTCTTCCCCCGCAGAGCCATACACATCAGAACCCTGACCCAGGCCCTGGCCCGTGCTCCTTTTGCCTTTCCATGTGTGGGCTGTTTGCCCACACAGGCCAGTCTTCACTTGGATTTGCAGGTTTACAGTGAGACACTAAGGAATTAGTGAGGGGCAGAGAGGGGGGCCAAGGCCTGGGTGGCAGGAGAGGTCAGGAGACCTGTGATTTAAGGCTCAGCCTTGGTTCAATTGGGTCCCACTGTTCCAGCTCAGATTCTCCCCAAATCTGTATAGGCAGGAGGGAAGGGTGAGCAAGAGGAGGAAGCAGTGCAGGAGTGTGGGGGTGGGGAGGAAAAGCATCTTGAACCCCAGATAGTTATTTCCGCAGGCCAACTAGTGGCTCTTGCGTTTCTGTCCAGACGCCTGGCTTTGCCTGGAAATTGTTTTGCATTAAATTTTCTCAGCCGCAGAATTATCTTTCCTCGCCTCCAGCTAAACTTGCATTTTTCCACCAGACACTTGGGCCCGCACCAATGAAATCTGAGAGGAAGCGGCTGGGGCCTAAGTGGCCGTAATTTAATTGATTTTATCATAAATCATCAACTTGATGAAGAACCCGAGGTTTCAGTGAAGTAAATTGATATTAATGGGAGTTTCTTGAAATGCAAACTCGATGCATTGTTGGGGCATCTTGAGTGGAGGAGGTGGATTACATGTTTCCCAAGAGCTGAGAGCCTGGGACACATTGGAGCTTTGAGGGGGTGGGCAGGGAAAGCCAGCAAAGAGGGGCAGCTGCTGGCAGACAGATTCCTGTGGCAGAACAGAGCAGAGAAGGAACTTTATTGGGATCGGAGCAGATCCTAGCTCTGTGTACCATGCGGGCCAAGCCATCCGGGGAATGCTGGGCTACAGCAGATGGGGGAGGGATGGAGGCAATTGAGGGGGCTGGCAAGTGTGTGGGCAGTGGTGGGGGTCGGGTGAGAAGGCCAGGCTGGTACAAAGGGTGCATTGACGCTGGGTTAAAAATTGCCAGGTCGAAGGCTTCTTCCTCTAATTGTACAAATTAATTATTTACTGCTCAGGTTGCTGTGTCCAAAAATAGCACTTTTGATTTGGTAATGAGGGTAGAGAATCAGTCCCCCCAGCAGTAAAACCCTGGGCCAGCTCCTTTGTGGTGGGAGGGCCCTGGAATATCTGTGCTCAGCAGTAGGGGTATAGGCACCCCACTCTGAAGAGGAGAGGCTCTCCTCGTTGGCTCCTCATGCTGCCCACTCACCACTGTCTGAACGCGCTTCGTTATTGCTTATGGACACTGCTTTCTCCCCGCAGCACAGAGCTATTGGTGCCCGGTCCAGGAGAGGCCCTTATGCCCTGTAGCCTGGCCCCTCCCCCCCGCACGCACACACGCATGCACCCACCCACGCACGTCTGACTTCGAGAAGGGGACATGGAGGCCCAAAGAGTGCCCTGCTTTAGGTCACACAGCCAAGCTGAACTGAAGCCCCCCACCTTGCAATGACCCCAGTATGCCATCCCTCTGGGCCTCAGTTTCCCTGCCTGTAACCATGGCAGAGTGGGACTGGATACTTCCTGGGCTCTCCGTGCCCCAATTCCAGGTTTAGGTACTCCTCTGTGTGTCCAGCCCTGTGGGAATGGTGCTTGGGAGCAACCTTGTGTGTGTCCTGGAGGGAAGTCTGGTGTCACCTGGGGAAAAGAGCCAATGGGACCCGATCTGCAGTGTTTAGCTTGTGTGTACCTCTGGCAGTGAAGGGCTGGCTGAGCGCAGGTGGGCTCCAAAGTCCCCTTAGTCTGGGCTGTTCCCCTCCTGAAGGCATCCTGTATTCTTCAGAAGAGGGGCCCAGCTGAAAGGAGCTAGGCTGCTGGAAGGCAGTGGAGAAGGGTTGACCACCTAGGGGACAGGAGATTGGGTTTAGGGGGGTCCTGAGGGAGCAGAGGCTCAGGCTCAGTGGAACAGGGCCCTTTCCAGCATTTGAAATGTCTCCCAGTTAGGCCAGAGCTGTGGCTTCAGAATTTAGAATAGGTGGCAGTAGGTGCACTCCCCACACCCCACAGCCTAACACCGGACCCCTTGACACCCTTGGCCTTTGGGCCTTCTTTTTTTTTGTGGGGTTGTTCCAGGGATTGAACTCGGGACTTTGCACTTGCCAGGCAGACACCTATGCTGCTGAGCTATCTCCTGGGGCCTGGGCCTTCTCTTTTGGGGGCTGAGCACACACAATACTCTACAAGGTCTTCCCCAGGGCAGTCAGGCATAAACACTGCATGACTGAGGATCTCAAGTGTATTCTTATTTTTCATCTCTTCCTCCAACTGGGGAGAGGTAACTTTTTTTTTTTTGTCTTTTTGAGACAGGGTCTCACTATGCAGTTCAGGCTGGCCTTAAGCTCGCTTTGTAGCTCAGGCTGGGCTTGAACTCACAACAATCCTCCTGCCTCAGCCTCCCGAGTGCTGGGATTACAGGCATGCGCCACCATGCCCGGCCGAGAGGTAACATTTTAAGGCAGTAGGTTTGTAGTCACAGGGCGGGAGAAGGGAAATTTCCTGTGGCATCAGGAGCTGAGGAGGAGGGTCGGGACTGCTCTGCTAAGTCAGGCTGGATATGAATTTGGCCACGTGAGGGGAGAGGGAAGAGACAGGCGACAGCTTCACCTTTGGAAATCTGTCTCTTGGTTGATAATCCACTTCTCCAAAACGCATCCAAACCCTGTTTTGGAGAGAGAAAAACACCCAAGAGCTGGCTGGCAGGCCCAGCCTCTCGCCCTGCCCCATTCTGACTTTGGAGTTTTCTATTCCGAGGCCTCACACTGATTGGTCATTAATCCAGTGAGTTATTGTCTGCTAAACAGAGGTCACTGGAAGAGAGACATCCAATCTGTCAGGAGAGCTGGGCAGCCACTTGCAGAGGACTAGGTCCTTGGTCCTCTCCTTTTGGCTTCTCCCGGGACATCCCACCCCCACCCCACCTCCGCAGCCACCCGGGAATCACTGCCTGTTTCCTTGGCCTCCTCCACCCTGTCCACCTTTGTCTGCACACTTGCTCAGGGTGGGGCTTGCAGGCCCGAGCTGTTTCTAGACAAGGTGGGCTCCCTGACTCAGGAGGAGGAGCCCTCTGGCCACCTAGGAGCCTGCTTGCTGGGCCAGCCGCAATGGCCTGGGTCCCTCTTGAGAGGCCTGGTAAGTGCACAAGACCCTGGGGGCGGCCAGCCTGGCTTTTCTGTCCCCACCCCAGCATCCACTTGGGAGAGAGTGGCATCCTCACACCTGACATAGGGACAGCAGCACAGGAGCTTTCTGCTCCCACGTGGCGGTCTTTTTCTTCTTCTGATCCTTGACTTTGCCGGGCCAGGTCTGTGCCGCTGGGCTACAGCAGAGGCGCCAGATCGGCTCCTTCCCAAGTCCCTTTGTTCCTTCTCACATTTTAACCCAGGATTGGGGAGTTAAATACCAAGAGCCACCTTCATTAACATTCCTCCCACTTTGAGATCTTTCTGAGTCCTGGGGAGATGGAGATTTGGGGAAGAAGTTCACGAACTTTACATCGCTCCTTGGTGGCCACAAAGTTGGGCAGTAAAACTGGAAAAAAGTGTGGGACTCAGAACTCAGATAAGGCAGCAAGGAGCAGCTTACCCTCTGAGAGTCCCAGGCTCCCAGGTTCAGCTCCAGCCAGCCCAGCCCCCAAGGGTGAGCTCAGAATCCCTTTAAGGTGTTAGCTCTTTTGCTTTTGTTGAAAGAATTTTTGTTTGGTCTTTGATGGTTTTTTGGGGGAAGAGGGAAATCGTTGTGATTCTACCAAGGTATAGAAGTGGGGGGTGGACAGCAGTTGATCTCGGGGCTTGGGGTACTCCACCAAGTGGTGGCGGCACAGAAGGAGTATGAGAGCCAAAGTTCTGGTTCTGAGAAAAAAGAATGGAGGAGAAAAGGATATTTGCAAGCGGGGACATTTTCCTAACGCTTATTATTAATTGTTTGCTTTTATTAGTTTATATGACTTAATCTTTATCCCAATTTTCCTTTTTCAATCTCTCACATATACAGATTTTTATACAGAAACAGAGAGAATTACCCAGGTTTCTCTCCCTGAATCCAGAAAGAAATCCTTCCTTTCTCTATCCCTAAATCACAGATTGTCCCCCTATTTTCCCAGACCCCAGAGTGTCCTCTCAGACTTCTCCTCTGAAGACCCCTACATCCTAAGCTCCCTGCCCAAATCCTTGCCACCCAGCCTTTGTCCTGGGAAGTTCCAAAGGTCCCCAACCTATAGGAACACTGCCAATGAAAAGGGCCACTCTCGCCAGCTTTGCCACCTGCTGCCCTCCAGCCTCCCAGCCCCAGCCAGGGGCAATCAGCCTGCTCAGCAAAGCCTCAGAGAGATAAAGAGGCAAGGAAGGAGCCAGGCTGGGCTCTGCCACCATCCAAGTGATCCGAAGGGGTGATGGTGTCCTGAGATGGCTGGAAGACTGCGTCTCCCTGTACCTCTGGGGTGGAAGGCCTCCTGGCTCTTTGTCTTCTTGCTCCCCGCTTTTTTTCATTCACTCCTCACAATGCCCCATGGGCTTGTGCAGCCAGAAGGGGCCACCAGAACTTGTGGAGCCTGGGAGAGCCGGTCCCCTGGGTCCCTGGGTCGCTTCTCCCCCCAGGTAGCTGCCCCTCAGCTGGCTGAGCACCTTGGGGCTGTCTTTATTCCTCCAGGCAAAGTTGTGCACCTCTTTCAACTCCACAGTGACCTTCTCTAGCCAGTAACTGTTAGAAGAGCTGGAGGGTCTGAAGTACACAGTTGACTTTTTCACTTAAGGGAAGCAAGAGTAAGATCCAAAGATCCTGGAAACTTCCCTAACCTGAGTCTCTCATCCACCAGGCCCAGAGGGAGTCAGGGGTGTAACCCTATAAGTCACCAGCCAGTATGGGGGGGGGCAGCTTCTCCCAGCCACATACTCACGTAGCCTTAAAGGGTCTTCTCAAGAGGGTCCAGGCTGGAGCCCCCACACTTCATCAGCTTTGGACATTTTCTTGTCTCCATGCTACTAACAAGCACGGAAAAATGGCACCCTTGGGTCCTTCCCTCTCCTACTGCCCTCAGCACCAGCTCTCCAGGCAGAAGGACCCTTAGCACTGAGGAGGAGGGCTCTACAGGCCACTCCTGTTGCAAGAGGCTGGAAGCAGGCCCCAGAGCCCCAGCCGCTGCAGCCCACCTGGGCTGACTTGGCAGGCCCAGGAAGAGTGGGGGCCAGAGGCCCCAACAGCGCCCAAGAAAAGCCTGGCAGTTGGGATAAGGGGGTGTAGGACACCGTCTCAGCCAGCCCCAGCCCCCTTCCTCCGCAGGAGGGGAGACAATAGCTGGAAATCATCTCTCACCTTTGCTTTCCCTGGTCCATCGCCTGGCCTAGTGCATCCAGAGGGCCGGAGCCAAAAGCCAAGAATTCTAACCCGGAAATTCCAGGGTGGTGGCTGACACCATGCGCACGAAGTTAAGACAACCAGTTTTTCAAGCTGGAAAGGGAGACTGACTGCTTTCTATTTTGCCCCCTCAGCCCGAGTCAGCAATTGGAGCCTTGCATGGCGCCCACTTGGGAAAGCGTCCTGGGGCCTTTGCCTTTTTTTTTTTTTTTTTTTTTTTTTTTTTTTTTTTTTTTTTTGTCTTTTTTCTCCTCCAGCAATAGTTCTCCCCCACCCCCACCCCAAATCTGCAGACACCTACATTCTTGGCTTCTGTCTTCCTCCTACGGCCTCCTGCTTGCCTTTTCCTGCCTCTCTCACACACCCTAAGAAAATTTTAGCTTTTGTAACCTTCATTTGTGCCAAGAGTCATAAATCTTGCAGAACAGAGAGAAACAGGTTTGCCCTGAACAGTAACAACAACAGCAACAACAGCCTTCCGTCTCTGTGGCCAGTGCATTGAAAACAAAGCCCCTGAGCTAGTTGAGCTCATCTTCCCAGAGGAACAAATGTTCCTTTGCCTCTTCAACCCCTCTGCCCATCCCGAGGTGGCAATCTTCACAGAAACTTCCCCGTGAAGTTCTCACAGCGCTCTGCAGCTGGGTGCAGCCCTCCAGCTGAACTGCAGGGTCCTTCTTTTTGTCACCCTTTCTTCAACTCCGTGGCCCTGCGAGATGTTCTGGACTTTTTAAAAATCATCACTCACCGCTTGTTGTCTGTTGGAGAGAGAGAGAGAGAGAGAGAGAGAGAGAGAGAGAGAGAGAGAGAGAGAGAGAACCTAGAGGTCTTGGGGAGTGGGGGGAGGGACAGAGAGGTCTGGAGAAGGAAGGGTGAGAGAGTCTGGGAGAGTCAGAGCCCACCGGGACAGCAGGAGACCCAGCCTCCAGCCCGCAACCCAGGAGGAGTAGAACTACTTAAAAAAAAAGAAGTTCTAGTGTTGCAACTGCGAATGGGCGAGGGGCACCCAGCACCTCCGCCCCGGCTGGCCTTCGCCTCTAGGCCTCCCGAGCCACTTCTCAAATTAGCATAATGATTCACTAGTGGGGTGGGGTGGGCTGCGAACTCCACGGAACGCCTCGCCTGTGCTCGCCTCTTCCCAGATCTCAGTTGAAAAATTTACTTGTTCTTAGAGAGAGAGAGAGGCAAAGCAGACGCACCTCTACCTCTTTTCGTTCTCACTCTCTTATTTGGGGGGGGTGTATTTAAAACACCCCCTCCCCCACCGGCACCCTCACCTTCCCTCCTTATCAGACATCTAAGCTTGCTAAAGGGGGAGAGGTGGGGGGGTGAGCCTGTGTGTGAGCGAGTGTGTGTGTGTGTCTGTGTGGTTTTTTTTTTTTTTTTTCCCTGTGCAAAAGCAGAGGCCATTGTTACAGAGAGTAGGGCGTACCAGTCTTATAGGGCAACCACACTGTGGCGGCTTGGCCGAGCCGGCGCCCGGCGCCGGATCCCCGCGAGCCCGGCAGCCCCAGCACCTTTCGGTCTTCTATTTTTTTCCCGATCCCCCACCCCCTCCCTCCCGCGCACCCCCGGCTCCTAAGCCGAGTGAATTGAAGCGGACGCTGCCTGCGCCGGCTCCTCTGGCCGCTCGGCCCCTCGGGCTCCCCAGCAGCCGGGGTGGCTTTGGGGAGGGGGGGCGACGAAGCTTTAAACAGTGGTCTTTTTTTCCTTTGCCTTCAAGGAGGGGAGATTTGTCGCCTGCCGCTCGCGCTGGGGCTCGATGTGAATATATATTATGTCTGCCTGTTCTCCCCTCGTCGGTGGCTAAGGTAAGCCGGGCTGAAATAGGCTATCAGTTTGTGAATGGCGGAGAGTATGTCTCAATGATTTATGGCCCATATGACTCCAATCTCGGTTCAAGAAGAGTTCACAGCTTTAAGCTTCCTTCCACGCAGCGACTGCCTCTCTCTCTCTCTCTCTCTCTCTCTCTCTCTCTCTCTCCCTCTCTCCCCCTCTCTCCCCCTCTCTCCCTCCCTCCCTCTCTCTCCCTCTCTCACCCTCTCCCTCTGTCTACATCTCTCCTTTTCTCTCTTTTCTTCCAGCAGCGGGAAAGATCCAGGGCTCAATTTTTCCCCCATTGCCAAGAAAAGCCTAACCTTTCTCTCTCGTTCTTTTTCTTTTATTTTTCTTCCAGTAATTTTTTAAGTCCTGGAAGGTGGCCTGTCTTCTCTCCTGGGGCTTCTCCAGCTATTGTTACCCTCCTTGGCTCTCTTGGGGCCGTGCCTGGCAAGGTGGGGTTCTTTGAGAGTGCTCACCTCCTTTCTCCAGCGGGACCCAGGGGGAAAGCCGGGCACCACCGTCTGCCTCCCACCCTTCCTAGGAGCCATATGGAGCCTGAATTTTTCCAACATGGAGGCAAGGGAAATAGGCATGTTTGGCTGGGTAGAACTGTTCCCCACCCCCTCTTCGCCTGTCTTCCAGATCTCAAAGCCCCTCATCACCTTCCTCTTCCCGCTGTCCCACCAGCCAGGCCTCCCCAGCCAGGCAAAGTTGCTCAGGCGCCTTTTAATTCGGTTACCTCCAGCGCCCAAACTTGTCACCACCGCGGGGGCTGGGCCCTGAGCTGGGAATCTGCCGCTGCCGCTAACCACCTTGGTGTCCCGATGGCTTTCTCTTCCCCATCCTGGCCCTGCTGGCCCCAGGCAGCGGGTAGCTGGTTGCCAGCCACTGCGGCAGCCGCTGCCGCCGAGACAGCCTGGCGGCAATGTCAGCCAAACCCTGTCCCGGTGCAAAAAGCTTCCCAGCCCTGTGTCAGCGGCAGGCTCCATTCTTTGCGCTCAGCCTCTGGCTCCTTCGCCGCTCGCACTCTGCCTGGCCTCCGTCCTGCGACGGTTTGGGGTTTATTACAGGGGGAACGACAGAAATTTCAGCCCCGGGCGGTTAGTCAAATTATTGTTTTATTATTATTACCACCATCATCATTATTGCTGTAACAATCACTTAGACTAAATAAAGCCAGGGCCCAGCCAGCGAACCCCTTCCAACGTTTTTATTTCATTCTCTATCTATTAATAACAAACTCAACTGATGCCTGTTAATTAATTCCCCTTTCAGCCAGGGCCACTTGGAAGCTAATTTTGGTTAAATCATCAGAGGCTAATGGTAATAATAAAGGGATTGGGTCAGCCTGGTCAATTGAACCCCAGCTCTCCCTGGAAGGACCTCCTGCTTCCTGGACCCATGTGGATTGCCAGAAACAATTTTTTTCCCCTCAGAAACCAATGGGAACTCAGGGCCACCCAGCCTCCCTTTTGAGTATAAATCTGTGCCACTGAGAACCGCGATTTATGTGTGGGAGGGACTTCCTTCACTTGCACTGCTTTTATTTTATTTTCCTAATTTTAGTTTCCTTTGGAGTTGACCAGTTGTGCTGAATGAGGTATAAGTTTTCTCACCCCCCATGACAGGAGAGGGGATCGGAAGGAGATTTTATGAAACATGATAGAGAGGAATTGGGGAACACAGGAAGGGCATGCGGTCAGAAGTTTCAGACAAAAAAAGAAGTTTCAGACAAATACACAGACTCCTGTGGCAACCGGGATCTTTATTTTATCGGCACACTTTGATAAGGCTGCATTAAAATACTGATTGTATTTTTATTTTTGTTTCTGCCTCAGGGACCCATGGTAAAAGGAGTACCCTCTGTTTTTAACCCAGAGAATAATGTTGTTCAAATGGCTTTGTGGATTTTTCTTCCTCGAATAATTTTCTATTAAAAGCATTTTTCCTGTCTCAGTAGAAAAGTCCAGTAGTTGCACAATCTCTCTCTTTTTTCTCTCTCTTTTGGAGAAATCAAAGAAAACAGACTGTCAAGAAAACTGTGGGGAAAGGTGTCATGTTTAAGAGCTGGGGGTTGAGACTTGGGCCAAATGGTCGGAGCACCAGGCTGCCCTCGGCCTGGGAAACAAACAATCCCGCTCTTTTTGGAGGCTCCTGGGGGGCTAGTTGCAGGGCCCGTGGCCTGGCTGAGCAGAGTGACCTGGAGGTGGTGGCACCTGCAGCAGGGCTGTGGGTGAATGAAGTTCCTAGATCACTCTGTTGTCCTCTTCGTGCAGAACTCCGGGAGGAAGGAGAGAGGACCTCCCAGGGCTTCCCCTGAACTTGCTTCTGCCAGTCTCTGTGCTCTGCTGTCCTGCGGGCTAAGAGATGCACGAAGAGGGAGGCAGAACAGCCTTTGGGTTCGAAGCAAGTTCTTCACCCCGCGTTCCTTTTGCTGTCTGCCAGTGCCCCCTGGGTAGAGCCACCCTATCCCGGAGTTGGTGGAGGTTAGCAGAGGGCCTTCGAGAGGCAGGGTTTGGGCCCTGCGGGCAGTTGGCCGAGCAGTAGTCGGGCTGTGCTCCTAAGCAAGCCCCAGAGGAGTAGACTCCTTATTTTTTAAGTGGAAATGATAACTGTTGGGCACTTTTCTTTAAAATCAAAACATTTATTTAAATAGGAAAACTCCCATTTCAGCCCTGAGACAGGGCCTCCATAACTGCTCCGGAGATGTTGGGGAGGGGAGAAAGAAAAAACACTATTGATGTCAGTTCCCTTTTCAGTTCTTAAGATGGATTCGAGTCCCGGTCCTCTTCTCCCCTCCCTTGTGTCTCTTCTCTCGCCCCACAGGTCAACCGCTCCGAACAGACCCGGGAGGAGGGGGGCAGAGAGGGGAGGGGGGTCCGGCGTGTCACGTGACCCCCAGGGGTGCCAATGTCCGGTCGTGAGGGTACCAGGCCCTTGCGAGTTGCCACCTACTGCCCGGGCCTCGCCCAGCGATGCAGAAAGCCACCTACTACGACAACGCCGCGGCTGCCCTCTTCGGAGGCTACACCTCGTATCCCGGCAGCAATGGCTTCGGTTACGACGGCCCGCCCCAGCCCCCCTTCCAGGCCAGCACGCACCTGGAGGGTGACTACCAGCGTTCAGCATGCTCGCTGCAGTCCCTGGGCAACGCCGCCCCGCTTGCCAAGAGCAAGGAGCTCAACGGCAGCTGCATGAGGCCCGGCCTGGCCCCTGAGCCCCTGCCCGCCCCGCCCGGCTCACCCCCGCCCAGCGCCGCACCCACCAGTACCACTAGCAACAGCAGTAACGGGGGCACGCCCGGCAAAAGCGGGGCCCCCAAGTGCGGGCCCGGCTCCAACGCCACCCTCACCAAACAGATATTCCCCTGGATGAAAGAGTCGAGGCAGACGTCCAAGCTGAAAAGCAGCTCCCCCGGCACAGGTACCAGCTCTCTGCCTTCCTGTCACCAGCTTTTGTCCGGGGCCAGGAATGCCACTGTTATTCTAGCACCCAGCCCCTCGGCGCCCTCCAGGCGGCCCCGGGGACAGTCTTCAGTGGCGGCCAAGTGTGGTCTTGTTGCCCTTACCACCTGATGACCCCTGACCCTGCCAAGACCCTGTCTCTGAGGCCACCTGGGTTTCTGAGTGCTAGGACACAGCCTCTCCCCAGGCCTCCAAGCCGAGAGGCGCTGCTGCCAGGAATCCTCAACGAAGATTATTAAGTATGATTATTGTGGGTATTAATCACCATCGCCCTGATGGCCTGGGGGCCCGACCTGCAGGCACAGTGGTCTCGCGGCCCCACACTCACAGGCCCTGTCCAGTTACCCTCCAGGGTTCTCCTTGGTTCCCTATCCTGTCTCTGTAGAATGGGAACAAGGATGTCTTTTCCAGACCTGGAATTTGGAAGAAGGAGGAGAAAGCACGCAGGAAAAAAGAAAGAAAAAAAAGAATCCAGTCCTAAATAAATGGCCATGCAGCTCTGTCTACGTGACATGATCAAATTTTCATAAGCTGGGGCAGTGAGAGGAGAACAGGTCTCTTAATAAATGCCACTATTATAGAGTGTCCGCTAATGCGACGGGCGGTGGGGAGGGGTAGGAGAAGGCGGGGACGTGCAAAGGAGGGCGCCAGGGCTCGGAGTCCAGGCCTGGATTTATTAAGAAACGATGCATTCAATTTCGGCGTGTTCAGTAATTATCTTTTATTTCATTTTCTCCCCTTCCCACCCCTCCCCCTCGGATCCAGCAGAGGGCTGTGGCAGCGGCGGCGCAGGAGGCGGAGGAGGCAGCGGCGGCGGCGCGGGCGGCGGCGGGGGCGGCGGCGGGGGCGGGGACCGGAGCCCCCCGGGCTCGGCGGCGTCCAAGCGCGCGCGCACGGCATACACGAGCGCGCAGCTGGTGGAGCTGGAGAAGGAGTTCCACTTCAACCGCTACCTTTGCCGGCCGCGCCGCGTGGAGATGGCCAACCTGCTGAACCTCAGCGAGCGCCAGATCAAGATCTGGTTCCAGAACCGGCGCATGAAGTACAAGAAGGACCAGAAGGCCAAGGGGCTGGCTTCTTCGTCCGGGGGCCCCTCTCCCGCCGGCAGCCCCCCGCAGCCCATGCAGTCCACGGCCGGCTTCATGAACGCCTTACACTCCATGACCCCGAGCTACGACAGCCCGTCCCCGCCCGCCTTCGGCAAAGCCCACCAGAATGCCTACGCGCTGCCCTCCAGCTACCAGCCCCCGCTCAAGGGCTGCGGCGCCCCGCAGAAGTACGCCCCGACCCCGGTGCCCGAGTACGAGCCCCACGTGCTGCAGGCCAACGGGGGTGCCTACGCCACGCCCGCCCTGCAGGGCAGCCCGGTGTACGTGGGCGGGGGCGGCTACGCGGATCCACTGCCGCCCCCTGCCGGGCCCTCCCTCTACGGCCTCAACCACCTCTCCCACCACCCCTCCGGGAACCTGGACTACAGCGGGGCGACCCCGATGGCCCCCAGTCAACACCACGGACCCTGCGATCCGCACCCCACCTACACAGACCTCTCCTCTCACCACGCGCCTCCTCCTCAGGGTAGAATCCAAGAAGCGCCCAAACTAACACACCTGTGATGCGTGCAAGGGGTAGGTCAGGGGCGGGGCGAGCCCCCCTCCCGCTGAGCTCTGGCGGGGGCGCAGGGAGAGGGTCGCCAGGTCTCCGCGGCCTGGGGCTCCTTCCCTCCTCCCTAGCCAGAGGGGCTGCTTTTCAGTCCTTCAGCCCCCGGTTCCATCTGCCTGCCAACCCTTCGGGAAGGAATTCATAACAGATTGGGTCTGACCCCTAGGAGCTCCAGGGCACCGGCGCTACCAAGTTGGAATTCCTCGTTGGAGAGGGTTAGGGTAGAGGAGAGCGAGCTCCGAGCTAGAAGGCCAGGCAGAGAAGCACAGTCAAAAAACAGACACACACAAAAAAAAAAAAAAAAAAAAAAAAAAAAAAAAAAAAAAAAAAAAGAAAGAAAGAAAGAAAGAAAGAAAGAAAGAAAGAAAGAAAGAAAGAAAGATGGTTAGGCAGGCCATCACCAGCCTAACAACTTACCTTCTATCTCTGTGGGTTATCCCCCAACTCTTTGATAGTTCCCCCTCTCATTCTCCTTAAGAAAACAAGAAAACACATTGAAACCCAAGGGCACAAAGCACGGTCCTGCCCGCTTCCCTGAAGCCTCGGTTGGATCTGCCTGAGGTTTCTAGTCAAGGCTCCCATTTCCAGATTTCCTTTCCCACCACACACCTACACCTCACCCCGGTCAGTGACAGTTTTCAGAGGGCTCAGGGATGGTGACAGATCCTGAAAGGCAGAGCTGCCTAGAATATAAATATATATATTTTTTCTTTGAAGGAAAAGTTAGGAGGCCGAGGCAGGCAAGGACTGAAGTTTGGCCTGTTCTGGGCCCCACTTCTGAACTCCTAGTCTATCTATCATCCCCCTCTCTCTGCAGAAAGCAATCAGCCACATGAATTTTTTCCACTTTTCTTCTGTTGCTCTCTTGACAACGTGAAAACAGGGTATATTTGAACAAACTGTTTGTCCCAGGCAGGGCCTGGAGCGGGCCTGCGGGCCTCACACAGCCTGCCGACAGGGACACTTTTGTTGCACTTAGAGTTTACATTTTAATGGATATAAAAACAACTGTGAGAGATGCCTGGGCCTGTAGGAGCCCAGCATTGCTCAAAAAGCGTGTGTTCTGGTGAACATTTTCATATATATTTATTGGTTATAGCCTGTTAAGATATTTTCTTTTTTGTATTATTTATCCTCCCTACATTATGTATTTATATGAGGAAGAAAGGAAGAAATTGTACTTTTTTAGTATTTACTTGTTACAAAGGACGTTGTGCTTCCTGTCATGTAAAACCAGCTATTTTAGTTTTCTTGTACTCTAGAAAGAGCTGTAGATTTATGTTAACCTCGTACTTATGAGAGATTGTAATTAGTTCTAAAAAGGCATGAAACTCAGCTCCTAATCATCACTGTACAGACCTGAATTTGTAGAGTTAGTTAATTCCCTCTTGGACCTTTCTTTGTTCTTCCGTAGTTACTTTTTTTCCTTACTTAAAAGGGTTGTCTGTTAAAACAATTCTTGAATAAACTTTCTGTTATCAATTTTATCTTGTCCTGGTGGTCCAATTGAGATGGTAGGGCTAGGCCAGGCTCCTGCATGCCAGATTTGCCCCAAGGGAAGGAAAAAACATCACAGACCCTCTCTGGCCTTTCTGTCTGCCTCCCAGGTCCCCATCTGCCCTTTGATATTTTTCGGGTTGAAATACAGGGATTATTTAAAAATCACTCATAGGAGCCAGCACCCTTGTGCCAACTTCCTTGACTAAGACTGAAGTACGGAGTTGGGGGTGGGAAGGGGGCACTTTGGTACCCTGGGACTTCTGTCTGGCTCTTTGCTTCTCTCTTTTTCCTCATCGCTTGGCTTTTGGTCTGGTTCCTTCATTGGCTACAACCTCAGTTGCGCCACCCCCCCCAAAGCAAAGCAAAACAAAACAAAAATCTGGTTGATTACTGTTTTTTCTAAGCGAAACTTCACAGTCTGCTTCCGGAGCTACAAAGAAGTCGTCACGTGACCTGAAGCCCAACCACCATTGGGTCTAAAATGAAAACAAAGAAAAATGATTAATGTTAAAAGAAAGAAAGAAAATCTGACGCCTAGGCCTCTCAGGTTAAACCTTAAAAGTAAAATGAAATTAAATCACTAAATAAAGCTTGAGGGCAGAGGGAGGGGGGATTCTGACTGCCCTTGCCAGGGAAAGAAGAGAGTATTGGAGGAAACGTTGGTTCCAAGAGTAAATAAAATGGTCCCCAGGCTAATGTGCGGCACTGTCTCCAGGATCCTTGGGAAAACTTCATTTCTTAGTCTCGCTTCCATAAAAGTTTCATCGCATTGGATCGAGGATAGAGAGGGTCTGTCAAAGATGAAATGTCACCACCATGTCGCTGGAGCAGATAAGAGCAAGGAGACAGGGTAGCTGAAATATGGAGCTAATTCGTTGAAAGAGAAGCGATGGCTGCTTGCTCAAGAGTTGCATAATTCTAATTGTAAGCGAGGCACCCGCATGGCTTAATTAGGAGCATATATTTGGTGGGGGTGGGGGTGGGGGGTGTTTGAGAATCAATCCAGGCCCTCAGCCTTAAAGCGAAAGCTGATTTTCATTTTTATGTTGCATCCTGGCAATCCAAGGTTAGTAATTACAGTCTTTATGCAACAATAAATAACAATAAAAAAGCAACCTGAATTCTGCACACACACACACCCTCCAGTAGGATTTTTAACTGGACTGGGTTCATCCAGGCAGCAAGCAATTTAGCATTGGGTCAGGCTATAATTTAAAGGCAGAAGAGCGTGCAAAGTTTGATTGGGATCAAATAACGCTCAAGGGTCTTTCTCTTCTCTGAATAACATTTTCTGAATGATGTAACTCGACGAAGCCCCCAGGTTTGGCTCTGGGGGTGGGATGGGTCACTTATTTATCTAGATGCAGAGACAGGCAGGCCAAGAGAGAGAATTTAGCTACAAGGAGAAAAGCAGGGCTTGGGCTTTGAGGCTGGGATTGCAAACAAAAAGACCAACTTGGCCTGGTGTCCCCTACCCTTCCCTCTGCAAGATTCCCAGCGCTCAGCTACGGCAGCTGGAAGATTTGGGTAAAATATCTGTGCTCTCTAATTCCCAGCACAACAGGGGGGTGGGAGCGGGTTGTCCCGGGGAAGGCGGGCTCTCCCAGCCCCTTTAACACCCAAGTTTTCCGCTCTTCACTAATCTGGCCATAAAATCTGTCAGCGAGGACTAGAGAAGCAGTATTTCGTGCCAGCTCTGTCCGGGCCCAGGGTGCCTCGCGGAGCCCTGGATCCTGCTTGCCACCAGCTGCAGTGGTCGTTAGAAAACCTGCAGAGGTGACCACGGGGCTAGCAGGCGAGAGAACGTTCCCAGGCCTCCCTGCACAATTTGCAGGCAGCCACTCTTTAGCGTCTGCCCTGCCCACCCCCTCCACACCTCCATAAATGGTGGACAAAAATGGTTTTCTACTGGCCCAGCTCCTGAAGCTCTCTCCTCCATCCGAACCTCCCTGAGCTTGCAGCCCCCACCCCCAGCTCCCTCGATCCAGCCGGCTGTCCTCCACCCCCACCCTTCTCCTCTGGCTTTTCTGGCCTCCTTTTTAAATACTCACCACCACCCACGCGGATGTTACATTGACAGAAAGTTTCTAGCTCCAGCTCCAGGCTGAGATGCCATTTCCCTGCTAAGCAGCCTTCTCCTCCCCGCAGGGCGACAGGGAGCGGGGAGGAGGAGGGGAGCCCGAGCCGTGGGAGTTCTCCGGGCAAACTTTCCACCCAACTCAGCGCCTTCCCTCTGTCCCCATTTCCCATCTGTTTCCCGGCTCTCCCAGAATCACCTTTCTCTTTTGCCTCCCCCTCCCTTAGGCCTTTTTAAGGGGTTCGGAATTTCGGCTGTTCCTTCTGCTTTCCCAAAGAGCCGAATTCTTTGATGCAATCGGAGGGAGCTGTCAGGGGGGTAAGATTGATCGCCTCATCTCCGCTCCGTCCCTCTGACCCATTTATTTAAAAATCTTCCCCCCATCGACTTTTCATTTTCTGCTTTGAGGCCTAGTTCCCCACCAATTGCTTGTGGCTGAATCTTTGCCTTCTCTTCTAGCAAATTATAGCACTCGTTAAAGTTCAGACTGTCTCTGGCCCCTCAAAATAAAATAAACATACATTTTCTCCCAGAGGTCAGAAAATAGAACACTGTCCTAGTGGTTATTATTTCCACTCCTGCCATCCTCAGGGAATTCCTTCTTACCAGGCTGCATCTTCTTTAGACTAATCACAGGGAGAATATTTCTTTGTCCGAGGGAGGGAATCCCCTTCCTACATATTGACCTGAGGTCTGAGAATTAAATCCAGGGTTACCTCGGTTCTTGTTTATGCTCCTGTATAAATACAGAGATACATGCATAAGGCCAGACTGTGCACATCTGCATTGCAAGCCCTCCTGTCCTGTTGGGGTTCAGGTGTCACAGAAAGGCATAGATGCCCCTAAGAAGCAGGCAGGTGGACAGCTCCTTGGGGCTGTGTTGTCAACACTGGCAGACAAGGGATCCCAGGCCACAGGCCATGCAGGCCAGCAGGGCCACAACGTGCCACTCACCTTCTATCTGTCTCACTCCTCTGGGGCGGTCTGGGAGTGCCTGTCCATTTTCCCCAATATTTAACTGAAGCTTTTAGGGGCTGGGATGCACTGGAGGAGATGATGGCTGTAAATCCCTTCTTTGCCTTATCTGTAGCTTGCCTGGGGCCTTCCCCAAGGGGTGGAAGCCTCTCCTCTTGCCTCCCTCTTTCTCCAGCGCAAGGAGATACTCATCTTTCTTGTGGGGAGTAGGAGAAAGGGAGAGAGGATATTGCTGGCCATGCAAAGAAAACATTCATTTACTCTATGAAAATCTTCGAGAATCAGGCTACTGCTTCCCAAGGATTCAGCTGCTTGCCAGGGTCCCACAACCCCTGCTGGGAAGAGAAGGAGGAAGAGGTCTGCCCAGCTTTTTTGCAGAAGGGTAGTTGTGTCGGAGGGACGATGTGTAGGACTACTGTAGGAACGGGGGCTACTCAGGTCCTGGGCCTCTGGAGTTTTTGCATCAATTAAAGCAAATAATGCTCTCTGTTTTCTAGCAGGCCTAGACAAGCGATTGGCCGAGGCCAGTCCCGTGACCACGAATTCCCTGCAATTTCGCTGGAGTCCTGGGCTTAATAGAGAGAGTCCCCATACGCTTGTATTTATCAGCAATATATAATAATAAAGGCCCCAATTTAAAAAAAAAAAAAAGCAAGAGAGAGAACGAGAGCAAAATCTCCCCCTCCCAAAATCGCTCCACTGCAGAAACCTGGGGGGGGGGCAGCAGGGGGGTCCCTTCCGATCCTCCCTCCTGGCGCCCCCCCCAGCAGCCCCCTCCCCCACCATTGAAAGCCATGAATTTTGAATTTGAGAGGGAGATTGGTTTTATAAACAGCCAGCCATCGCTCGCCGAGTGTCTGACTTCCTTCCCTGCTGTCTTGGAGACATTTCAAACTTCATCAATCAAGGGGTCGACATTAATTCCTCCTCCTCCTCCTCCTTGCGAGCAAACCTTCCCCAGCCTCCAGTCCGGCGCCTCCACCCTTCAGAGACCTGGGAGCCAAAAGCGAGCCGAAGATGGGCCTGCTCGCCCGCCACCCACGCAGCCCCCGCCGCCTGTTCCCGCTGCATCCCCGGCCCCCGAATTCCCCTGGATGAAAGAGAAGAAATCCACCAAGAAACCCAGTCACTCCGCCTCATCGCCGGCCCCTGCCGCAGCCTCCGTCCCGGCCTCCGGGGTCGGCTCGCTCGAAGGTCGGTGAGCGCCGTGGGGTGTGGCGTGGGGGGTGGCTGGACAGGGGGACAAAGAGCGGTGGGGGTGCAGAAAAGGTGGCCAGCCTGCTGGGGTTTCCTAGTCGATGCATCCCCGGGATAGGGAGGCAGAATGTCCCGCCAGGTTCAGGCCTGGCCGCCGCCAGTGTTTTTCCTCTCTCCAAGAGCGGATTTTGGAAGCTAGTTGGGGAAGAGCTTTCTGTGTGCTCACCGAAAGGGACTCGATCGAGGTCTCTAACCAGCCTCTGAGTAACAGAATGAGTGTTGCTGCTGGAACTGAATCTGGGGTGTAGGAGAAATGCAATCCTCCGCTCTTCCCAACCTCTAGAAGAAGAGGGCATTTAGCCGGGCGTGGTGGCGCAGGCCTGTAATCCCTGCACTGGGGAGGCTGAGGCAGGAGGATTGTTGTGAGTTCGAGACCAGCCTGAGCTACAAAGTGAGCTTAAGGCCAGCCTGAACTGCATAGTGAGACCCTGTCTCAAAAAGACAAAAAAAAAAAAAAAAAAAAAAAAAAAAAAAAAAAAAAAAGAAGAGGGCATTTACAGCTAGGAAGGAAAAGGGGTGAAGCACTGTCTCCGTGAACCCGCTCCGCGGGTTGACTGGGAAAGTTCCGAATTGAGGAGTCCACTGGGAGGACTTGGACCGTAGGATTCTGGGAGCGAGAAGGAGAGGCTCTTCATCCCTGTCGTTGCCATGGGTGGCTCTGATTGTTTTGCCCTGACTGGGACCCAGTCTGCCAGCAAAAGAGGGGGCGGAAAGGACCGAAAAGTAGAAAAGCGCACCACTTGGGCGGGGGAGGTGGGCGAGTAAGCAAGACTGCCGATGCTCTCTTTTTGGCGCCGGTGTAGTCTCCCTCGCTGGGCTGGAGCCACGGCCGTCTGACTGACGCCAGGTCTGCTTTCCCTGCAGATGGACCAGGACTGGCTGAGGGCGGCGGCGGCGGCGGCGGCGGGGCGCGCAGGTTGCGCACAGCGTACACCAACACGCAGCTGCTGGAGCTGGAGAAGGAATTCCACTTTAACAAGTACCTGTGCCGGCCGCGCCGCGTCGAGATCGCGGCCCTGCTGGACCTCACCGAAAGGCAGGTCAAAGTCTGGTTCCAGAACCGGCGCATGAAGCACAAGCGGCAGACGCAGCAGCGAGAGCCGCCCGACGGGGATCCCACCGGCCTGGGCGCGCTGGAGGATGCCGGCGACGCCGCCGAGGAAGCCGCATCCAGCCCCGGCGGCCCCTCCGGCTCCCAGGGGACGCTGGACGCTCGCCTGGGCTCGGCCCAGTTCGCGCCGGGACTCCCAGGGGTGCCGGGCCGCGGGCCGGAGGCTGCGCGGACGCCGAGCCCCGAGTACGCGCTGCGCAGAGCCGGCGCGCTGAACACCGAGCCTTCGCTCGAAGACGCCTTCCCGGAGCGCCAGGACTCGCCCTTCCTGCCCGATCTCAGCTTCTTCGCCGCAGACTCCTGCCTCCAGCTGTCCGGGGGAGGCCTTTCGCCCTCCGCGCAGGGCTCGCTGCACAGCCCGGTCCCCTTCTCCGAGGAGGAGCTGGACTTCTTCACCAGCTCGCTGTGCGCCATCGACGTGCAGTTCCCCTGACCCGCGCGTCCTCCCAGCTTCGCAGCCCGCGCTCCGGGCGGCTGCCGGGAGAATCAGCCTCCTGCACCCCCAGTCGCATTTACTTATGTTTTTACTAAACATCCAGGTACTACCTAATTAGCGTTTCATCCACTCCCTTTGTCATTTTCAAGTCATGCAAAAAAAAAAAAAAAAAATACCGTTTGATAGAATCCTTGCAACGAAATCTCAGGAATGATTAAACTCGGGGGGAGGGGCTTTCTTAAAACCAGAGGGACCTATTTTCCTTTTTCTTTTTAGTTTTAGATCGTAGATTATTTATTAAAATTCTTTAATAATAGAAAAAGGGGAAAGTATTTATTGTACATTATTTTCATAGATTAAATAAATGTCTTTATAATACGAAATGAGTGTCTGTATCGCCCGGCCCCTTCCCCGCCTGGCTCCAGACCGCGGGTGAGGCCGGTTGGGCTCGGTGGCTAAGGTGCTGCGGCCAAGGCCCGCGGACGGGCGAAGTGCGGGCCGCACCAAAGTGGCCCCGCGTGGTGGCCTCCTCTCCGGAAGGGTTCGGGATCGCTGGGGCTCGCTCTGCTCCCGTCCCCAGGCAGGTGACCTTCGGCGCTGCGCTGATGCTGGGCCTCTGCTTAGAAATACAAGGATCCAGGCGGGAAGAGGGGGTGTCGGGGACAGGACGCGAGGCCGGGGCAGGATTCTCAGCGCCGGCTGCAGGAGAGGGGGCCGGGCGCCCAGGCTCCTGGCGTCAGCGCCCACAGCGTGGAGAGGGCCCTGGGGCGTCGCCGGGCGCCCAAGGACGGAGAGCGGCTCCGCAGTGGGCAGGGCGCTAGGCCCGCGGTGAGTCGGACAGATGCCGGGCCGCGAGGCCGGAGGGAGACGGGCAGGAGGACAGCGCCAAGATGGCGCCGGCGCGGCCGGGAGGACGCTGCGTCGGCGGCCATGACAGCGGCGCGCGCACCGGCCGCCCCGCCCCGCCCCCGCCGCCGCCGCCGCCGCCCTGCTCCGGGCCCTGCGGACGCCGCGGCCTCGCGCACGCTTGGCTCTCCGGGGTTCACAGTGAGCTGGGCAGAAGGGCCGAGCGCGCGACGACGGAGAGTCCGGTGGGCGTGGGCCCGGAGGGGTCCCGCGGGTGGGATTTCGAGGTCGAGGCCTTGCCCCTGTCGCCAGATGTCACTTAGGCCCTCGGCTCTGGGACTTGAAGCCCTGTCCGAGTCCACCACAGAGTGCAGACCCACCAGTCCGGGCCGACGACTTCATTCGCCCGCGGCCTCCCCTCCCGCGCGCCCGCCCCGCCCCGCCCCGCCCCTGTCCCACCGCCCCGCCCCTGTCCCACCGCCCAGCCACGCGCGCGAGCGGGAGGCAAGGATCGATCCCCAGCTGCTGCCTGGTTTGTTCTTCGGCAACGTGGAGATTTAAAGGACCCCTGGAACCCATTCATCCTCCTTTGGTTTATTTAATATTTCTCGGGCTCAGAAACAGATACCGCGGGGCTACCTCCCTGGCAGATGCTGCGGTTCTCTAAAAGCCGTTCATTTTCCGGGCCTCCCAGGCTTTTTCCCTGGGCCAGCAGGACGGGGATTTAGGGTACCAGGCACCGAGAGGCCGCAGCTGTCAGGCTAAGCCAGAAACAACCCAGGTCGTGACACACAGGACTAGGCAGGCTCCTTGCCTATTTTTCTAAACCGCTCCCTCAGTGTGGGAAGTCCACATTTTATTCAACTGGAATTTAATCCCTTAAACTGTCCTAATACAGAATTTGTCTCATGCATTAAATAATCTTATGTCATGTTAAATTGCACTTATTTGCCTCATAAATAAATTAATATAGTGCAATTAGATGTGTTATTATAATAATATTGTGTATCTTATTAGTTTATTTTCCCTCATAAAATATATAGGTATGAAATAAATTCAATATATTAAAGTAATAACACACAGCTTATTGGCTTGTGTGTTTATTTTCCCTATAAATAAGTAAATATACAATATATTAAAACCGCACTATACATCTCATTGGGTGGTGTGTTTAGCTCTCCATAAAATAGGCCCACAGGCTATGTCAGCATCTTAAAACTCACAGCACATGAGACATTTAGCTGGGGCTTTGATTTCTATGGACAGCCAAACTAGATAATTTGGTATAATTAAAAATGTTCTTATAGCTATAACAGGTTTTTACAGAGATCTAGAATACCAGAAGGATCTGCCTAATTACCCACCTTCCAGCTTTCTTTGGTGAATAGAAGCAGTACCGAAGGCCCCACAGGTGCTACCCTGCTGGAGGGAGCTGCCAGCCCAGGCCGGGGGGCTGCAGTCCTCGAGGGGTCCTGTGGCTGCAGGCCTCTAGGGTCTGCCTGATCCCTGGGCCTGCAGCATCTGGCATTACCTGGGAGCTGCTAGGAAATGCAGATCCCTAGGCCCCTGCTATAGGCCTACTGACTCAATCTGCAGTTCATCAGGTCTCTATGTGAGTGCTAGGGACATTAAAGTTGGAGAAATATGCTAGACCCACCGTCATCTTGCTTCCTTCCTGCTTTCTTCCAGGCTGAAGGCTTTTTGACTTTTTTCCGGGCCACTTGCTTGCAGTCCCCTCAGATTCCAGGGGGTGCAGTGCCAGTGTGGAATTGAAACAGAGGTGGGATTCAGCGTGGCTGTGTCACACATTAGCCCCGCTGCTGGCTCTTCTTTAGCTGGAGATTTTCCAGCTGGCTATGGGGAAAGAAAGGGAAAAAGAATCATTTCTGGGGTGTGTTGAGATAACTCAGCAGTCTGAGCACAGAGATTGAGGTGACCACCATGTTGGCCCCACCCCGGGCATGTTGAGCCAGCCACCAAGATGGCATGGTGGTGCACACCTGTAATCCTAACACTGGGGAGGCTGAAACAGGAGGATCATTATGAGTCTGGGCTGTGTAGTGAGACCCTGTACCAAAAAAAAAAAAAAAAAAAAAGTCATTTCTGGGTAGGTTTCTGGACTCCCCCAGAGGTGGCATGCGGCTGCCTCACCGATAAGGGCAGAGCCAGCCGTGAGAAGCCTTGCAGTGCAGACAGGTTATGGCACGGTTTCGGTGCAGCCCAGAAAGTTGCCGGTCAGTCCGGCCTGCTTGTGCTAAATCATCGTTAAGAAGAATGGCTCATTAATATCATGGTGAAAGCCAAGGGCCATTAGATTGAGGAATTACTTGCAATCATGATAACCCTGACTCATTAAAAAAAGAAGAGGAGAGTTAACTTATGCCTGGTCAGGTCCTTTCCCCTTTTGGGGCCTCAGTTTCTCTATCTGTGAAATAAGTGGAAACATTAAATGTTTCTAATGTCCTCTGTGATAACACATGGTCACAGTGCACTCATTCGTCTCCTGGAGCAGTGCATTAAGTACTTACTTGGTTGGAGTCATATGCTTTTAAGGGAGTCTTAGTATTTGATAATATCTCTCCTCTCATGTTTTTGGTGGGATCATTTTAACAAATTTTAATTTGTATCTTTTCACCAATAGTCATGGCTCCAATCATGACTTAGGATGGAGAGGAACTTCTTCGTGAACGAGGTCACTGGGTGCACTGTTATGGATGGGGCACCACGTAGTCAATAGTTAGGCCTCTTTAGAAGTGCCTGGACAGGGGCCGGGAATGTAGCTCAGCAGCATAAGTGCCTGCCTTGCAAGAGCAAGGTCCTGAGTGTTCCATCCCCAGTACCTCAACCAACCAACAAACAACCCCCCCCAAAAAAAAAAAAATAACAGAAGTGAGAAGTGTCTGGACAAGTTTGTTCCACCTTCTTTAATATTTGGCTATGTGCTCTTCTTCTCCTTCTCCTCCTCCTTCTTCTTCCTTTTTTCTTTTTCCTCTCCTCCTCCCCTTCCTCTTTCTCTTTTTCCTCCTCCTCTTCCTCCTCCTCTTCCTTCTCCCCTCCTCCTCTTCTTTTTTTTTTTAATGTATCTGGTCCAGGATCTCAGTACAAAGCTCAGATTCCTAGTGATCCTCCTGTGTTCAACCTTCCCAGCACTGGGATTACAGGCATGTGCCACTGCATGCCCAGACTCACAGTCACCAGCTCAGTGCACCCAGGGGTTGTGCCAGGGATTGAACCTCAGTCCCTGGGCCTGCCTAAGGAGGACTTAGTGTGCTAGGTTGGGCAGCCAGATAGCTCAGTGCCAGTGGGGCATTGAGATTGGGCATGGTGGTGCATGCCTGTAATTCCAGTGCTGGGGAGGCTGAAAACAGGAGGATCACTAAGGGTCTGGTCTATGTAGTGAAGCCCTGTAGACCCTGCACTAAATACATTTAAAAAAAAGAGTAGGCCTCCAGGTGTGGGAGTCCATGCCTGTAATCCTACCAATGGGGAAGCTGAGGCAGGAAGATGCTGAATTTGAGGCCAGCCTGGACTACATAGTGAGCTCAAGGCCAGTGTGAACTGCAGAGCAAAACCCTGTGTCTGAAAAAAACTAATAACAACAATAATAGTAGAATAGACTGTTTTATATAAAAAGCTACTCAATTTTTTAAAAAAAATTTAAAAAGAGGGGTCAGGGAGACGGCTCAGTAGAATAAACGCTTCCTTGGCAAGTGCAAGGGCCTGAGTTCAATCTCCCATTGCACCAAAAAAAAAAAGAAAGAAAGAAAGAAAGAAAGAAAGAAAGAAAGAAAGAAAGAAAGAAAGAAAGAAAGAAAATTTATTTGGTATAAGGTCTCATCACTATGCAGCTCAGACTTGTTAAGCCTCCCCAGCACTGGGATTACAGGTGTGCCACCGTGCCTGGTTTCAGGGCTGGCACAGCATGCAGTACTGGGGATTGAACCCAGGTCCTCTTTCACGTGGTGTAGTACATCTTTATCTGGTTTTTGGACATCAGAGGTGAAGCACTAACCTTGTGTCCTCAGAGAGCCCTGCTCCAATCCTCACCCGTCCTGAGAGCGTCTCCCGGCCCCTTGGCACAGCTCCGGAGAGTGTGCTTCCAGTCAGAGGCGTGTCCTGGCTTTGTCCCTGGGGCCTGTTGAGGCCACCCAGGCAGCCCCTCACTGCCTGCCCCTCCTCTGCTCTCTGTGGGAAGCCAGGCACATATTTCTGTCCCAAGAGGACTAGCAAACTGGTCCTTCCTTAGAGGACAGAGTCCCAAAGGACAGGCCTTGTGAAACCTTCTCTAGCTCCCAGCCACCACGGAAACGCCACAGCCCGGACATCATCCAGCTCCACTTTCAGGGGGACTGACAAGTATCTGGTAAAGTCTCTGAAGTGGATATTTCATCCCAAATCATCAATGTGGAAGGATTTTTTTTTTTTTGCTGGCTCAGGCTGCCTTAAGGCCAGGTCTGAGGGCCAGGCAGATAGTAGAATGAACACTTCCCTGGTTAGCACAAGGACCTGAATTCAATCCCCAGTTCTGCCAAAAAAAGAAAAGAAAAATGAAAAGAAAAGGGCAGGTCTGGTAAGGCATGAGAAGCTGGAGATTGAACCTAGGTGTCCTATGCCTGATTTTGTTTGCATAAGCAGGCACTTAAACAACTGGGCTGGCTGGCAGCACCCTCAGTCATCAATTTGGATAAGCTGAATTAAGCAGAAAATGTTTCAGTTCTTCATGTCACTCAAGCTTTTGTTTTTAGAAAGATTCTAGCCACTATCGAATCATGAAATCTGCACCTGTTGATCTCCCTGGATTCCAGAAGCCAGGGTTAAGCCTTTGCCTCCTGAGAAAGATAATTTCTTTTTTCTTTCTTAAATTATTTGATACAGGATCTCACTATACAGCTCAGACTCCTAGTGACCCTCCTATTTTCGGCCTTCCTAGTGCTGGGATTATAGGCGTGCGCCACCATGCCTAGACTCTGTGGCCAGCTCAGTGCACCCAGGAGCGGGGCCGAAGTGGCATGTGGTGTGGGATACAGTCACAGTCCCTGCGCTTGCCTACGCAGGCACTTTGACTGCTGAGCCATCTCACTGGCCAAGAAAGACAATTTCTAAGCCAAATGCCCTAAAGAAGCAGAGAGGGGCATCCTCCCTAGAGACTATTCCCCTAATTTTTTTTTTTTTTTTTTTTTCCGGAACTGGAGATTGAACTCAGGCCCTTGTGCTTTCCAGGGAAGTGCTTATTCCACTGAGCTATCTCCCCAGCCCCTATTCCCCAAATATTTTGAAAATCAAGATGTTCAAATATTCAGGGCTGGGGCTATAACTCAGTGGCACAGTGCCTGCCTGGCAAACTCGAGGTCCTGAGTTCGATTCCCCATTCCAGAAAAAAAGAAGTTCTAATACTCAACTTCAAACATTCCTCAGATAGGTTTTAACATTCATGTTTTTACACATATTAAATATTAGACCTTAGGTTTTTTTTTTTGTATTTTAATAAGGGTCTACAGGGTCTCACTACATAGATCTGACTCATAGTGCTTCTTCTGTGTTCAGCCTCCCAAGGGGCTGAGATTACAGGTACGTGCCACCATGCCCAGTCTCCTTCTCAGCACACCCTGGGGACAGGGCCAGCATGGCATGCCAGGGATTGAACCCTAGCCTTTGCATCTGCCTAAGCAGGTTCTTAATACATTGAGCTATTTGGCTGGCCCTACAACCAGGTTCTTGACAGTTTTAATCATCCTGCATTCACATAAACAGCACTGAATTAGAGTCCATCCTTCCCCTAACAGCAATAAGAAGCCATCTCTTGGGCTCGGGAGATGGGGAGATAGCTCAGCAGAATAAGTGCTTGCCTACCAAGCATAGGGCCCTGAGTTCAATCCCTGGTACAAAAAAAAAAAAAAAAAGTCTCTCTTTCAGTGAACAAATTATAATCCTGAGTAGTGGCGCACACCTGTAATCCCAGCACTCGGGAGGCTGAAGCAGGAGGATCGCTTCCAATAGTGGGCAGGGGAGAGCAGATAGACAGACACTGCAGAACTCTTACTTTTCTCCTGCCAGATGTAGGCCCCAGCAACTTCCTTCCTGAATCAGATCAGACCTCAGCTGCAGACTCTGGTCCCATCCCTATTCTGGTTGGAATGGTCCCTCTGTTTTAGTTGTCATGGTGATAACCTTCCAGGTTAATTTCAGTTCTAAACATGCCAGTGTCGAAGCAGATTGCACGAGCTGGGAAATCTACTCTGTTTTGGTGCCGGCTCTACCCCAGACCTTCTTTGGGGATTCATTTCAGAAGCATCTATACATGGTTGCTTTTTTTCCCTCTCTTTTGCAGTGCATGGGTGGCACTAGGGGCTTCACATTTCCCGGGGAAGTGCTCTGCCCAGAGCTACCTCTTCAGCATGGTGTTTCATTTCCGACCAACCAGAAAATTCCATAGCTACCCGCTGCTCCAGGCCCAGCAGGTCCTGAGAAAGGGGAGGCTTGGGATTTTAGGGAGCCAGAGCTGCATGGCCTTCCTACTCTTTCTTTTTTTCTTTCTTTCTTTCTTTCTTTCTTTCTTTCTTTCTTTCTTTCTTTCTTTCTTTCTTTCTTTCTTTCTTTCTTTTTTTTTTTTAATGTACTTGGTTGTTGCAGGGTCTCACTGTGCAGCTCAGATTGTGCCAGTCCTCCTGCTTTCAGCCTCCTCAGCCCTGGGATTACAGGGACGCACGACTACCCCCGGACTCTGTGGCTGGCTCAGCATGCCCAGGATTGGGGCTGGCATGGCATGTGGTGCTGGGTATCGAAGCGCAGTCCCTGCGCTTGCCTAAGCAGGTGCTTTAGTCCACTGAGCTATCTCATCATCCCTTCCTAGTCTTTTCTGCGGGGTGGGGATTTCAAAAAGCTTTGTTGAGGTAAGGAAGGTAGTTCAGCAGCAGCATAAGTGCCTGCCAGACAAGCACAAATCCTGAGTTCAGGTTCCGGTGTGTGTGTGGGGGAGGAAACCACTTTTATTTGGTACTGGGGATTGAACCTGAATCCTTTATACTGAGCCCCAGCCCCAGCACCCCCTTGCCTTGATATAAAGCCTCATCAAGTTGCCCAGCTTGGGCTCCAGCTTGTGAACCCTTTGCCTCATTTTCCCAGAGCCTTGGGATTACTGATCTGCTCCTCCACACCTGGCTGAATTTTTGTTTTTTTTAACTTTTTAGGCAGGGTCTTGATGTGTAGTCCAGAGTGGCCTTGAACTCACTAGGTAACCCAGGCAGGCCTCAAAGCGACAGCAACCCTCCTACCTCAGTCTCCTCAGTGCTGGGATGATAGGTGTGTGCCACTATGCCTGTGAAAAATATTTTTAAAAGTTTTTTTTGGTCATTATTTTTTTTGGGGGGGATTGCTACCAGTAATCAAGTTTGGAACCTCACACTTGCCAGGCAGGCACTATACCACTGAGCTAAATCCCTGGCCTACTGTGGAAATTTTTAATGTACCTACTGCAAGAAAAAAGGTACATGGGCCCAGGGGATAGCTCAGTGGCCTAAGTGCCTGTTTCTCAAGCACAAGGTCTTGAGTTCAATCCCCGGTACACCCCCCAGCCAAAGCAATCACTGCCATTGACAGTGCAGTCTCTCTCTCTCTCTCTCTCTCTCTCTCTCTCTCTCTCTCTCTCTCTCTGTCTCTCTCTCGCTAGCTTGCTCTTGCTCCCCCTTTGTCTTTTGGAACAGGATCTCACTATGTGTTTCAGACTGGACTTGAACTCACTTTATAGTCCATGCTAGCCTCAGATTAAAAGAGATCCTTCTGCCTCAGCCTCCCAAGTGCTACCATCACAGGTGTGTGCCACCGCAGCCTGCTTGACAGGGCAATTTACGGCACTCATCCCAGCCTTGTCTTCAATCTCATCATTCTCTCTTTAAGCACAGAGTAAAGGGCCAGGGAGACAGCTCAGAAGAATAAGCGCTTGCCTGGCAAGCACAAGGTCCTGAGTTCAATCCCTGGTACCATAAAACAAAACAAAACAAAAAACAACCTCCTATCAGAATACTGCTGGTGGCAGGTGTTGCAAGAGAACACACCTCCCTGAATCCCAGATAGATGTGTGTAGTTCTATTTAAGTTGGCCCCTTAATTAGGACAGCAAGGGATAGGGACAGAATTCATCCAAAGGGCCTCATCTCTGTTGAAGACATTTTTATTGAGGGACAGTCAGGAGTAGGGCACACCTGTAATCTTGGCACTCAGGAGGCTGAGGCAGAAAGCCAAACTGGGCCACATGGTGAGTTCAGGACTGGTCTAAACTACATAGTGAGACCTTGTTGAGAGAGAGAGAGAGAGAGAGAGAGAGAGAGAATGAGAATGAATTTGGAAGCAACTAC